>KQ995397.1:326929-389426 GCA_001598015.1 Dorcoceras hygrometricum
CTTGCGACTGGATTCATAGCAACAGCTGGTTCATTGAAGCTCTCGACTGGATGTGCTGTTGCTTGCGTCTGGTTGTCCAGCTGGTTAGATCAAACGATGTCGTATCAACTTATTCAAACGACATCGTTTGCTATGCATCCTCGACTGGTTGAATATAACGCTGAAGCTCTCGTCTGGATGTACTGTAGCTTCCTGCTGGTATCTTGCGTCTGCTGGACTCAAACCATCTGCTGATTATGATGACGTCACCGATGACATCATCAAACTCTAACCATCTGCTGATTCTTTAGCACGACGTCGTTTCATCTCTTTCACTTCTTTTCTCATCTGCTGATAGCTTCCTTCTGATTACTGTAGCTTTCTGCTGAATGATGACGTCACTGCTGATGTCATCTAGGCTTAGCGCTCGAGCTGATCTTTATCGTTCCAGCTCCAGCTAGCGATTCTTCTTGAATAGCGACTGTCAATAGGTTCGTCAACAGTACTTATAACTGGAATCTTCTTCTTCGATCTATTTCTCCAGCAGAATTCTCAAATCCTGTACCAGCTGGTTCATCTTTTCTCTTTAGCGCTTGCAGCTGGTTGTTATCGTTCCATCTTGTTCACTATGCTCCAGATGTTTCAACTTGGCCTCCGCCTGATTACGAACAACTGATTCAACTTTGGACGTCTCCATTTCTAATCCATCTGCCGTCTAAATGTATGCACCAAACCAACTCATGTACAGACCCAATCCCACAACCAGCAGCTGTGAGAACTCCTAGACTCCACAAATGCACACCAGCCGCAGCTGTGTGACTAACTACATACACATGAGTTTAACGTCATCGTGCTTGGATGGGACTGTTTGAAACGTTTTGAGATTCATTCACCAAAGGATGTGATGAATCTCTGTGTGTGAGATTGTTACAATGAAGCTCTCAACTCTCTGTTTCTCACACACTAGGGAAATGCCCTACACAAGCTAATTAAAACTCAGCAATCGACTCTCGTGAAAGCTCCTCTCTAATGGCGGTCGATTGCTTCGTCTTTCTTTTTATCTTCCCTCTGTTGGTGCACTGTGTAATCAATGTATTTCTGCAACAGCGCTGTAGTAGCACCAACATCGTCCGTTTTCGTCAACCTTCTTCAATGGCGTTGCCTTCGCATATATAGCCTCTGTTTGAAATATGGCCGTTAGATAGATTCCAAAACTGTTCAGCGCTTGTCAAGGCCGAACTGTCGTCTTTCCATTTCAGTGCAACGCTCCTCTGTAAATTGTACTATTTCCCAGAATAGTACAAATCTTGTTCCCTTGAATTGAGGCAATTTGCACGACTTAATCTCAGCCATTGATTCTTTCCATCTTGAGCGTTTTTGCCATTTGAATTGCGCTCAGCAGTTGACATCCAGCTCTCGTAAATCGTCAACTGCTTCGCTGCTGATTCAAGTCTACTGCTGCTTTGCGCTTCTGCTGAATCTTCAACTACTGCGACTGGAATCTTGCGTCTGGATTGTAACTCTCCACTACATCTGCTTTACTTGCGACTGGATTCCATATCGACTGGATACGCAAAGCTTGCGACTGGATTCATAGCAACAGCTGGTTCATTGAATCTCTCGACTGGATGTGCTGTTGCTTGCGTCTGGTTGTCCAGCTGGTTAGATCAAACGCTTGCGACTGGTTGTCTAGCTGGTTAGATCAAACGCTTGCGACTGGTTGTCCAGCTGGTTAGATCAAACGCTTGCGACTGGTTGTCCAGCTGGTTAGATCAAACGATGTCGTATCAACTTATTCAAACGACATCGTTTGCTATGCATCCTCGACTGGTTGAATATAACGCTGAAGCTCTCGCCTGGATGTACTGTATCTTCCTGCTGGTATCTTGCGTCTGCTGGACTCAAACCATCTGCTGATTATGATGACGTCACCGATGACGTCATCAACGCTAAACCATCTGCTGATTCTTTAGCACGACGTCGCTTCATCTCTTTCACTTCTTTTCTCATCTGCTGATAGCTTCCTTCTGATTACTGTAGCTTTCTGCTGAATGATGACGTCACTGCTGATGTCATCTAGGCTTAGCGCTCGAGCTGATCTTTATCGTTCCAGCTCCAGCTAGCGATTCTTCTTGAATAGCGACTGTCAATAGGTTCGTCAACAGTACTTATAACTGGAATCTTCTTCTTCGATCTATTTCTCCAGCAGACTTCTCAATAAATGTACCAGCTGGTTCATCTTTTCTCTTTAGCGCTTGCAGCTGGTTGTTATCGTTCCAGCTAGTTCACTATGCTCCAGCTGATTACGAACAACTGATTCAACTTTGGACGTCTCCATTTATCTCCAAATATCATCTGCTGGTGAACAGTAGCTTGCGACTGGATTTCCTCCTCTACGACGTCGCTTCTCTCTTGCGTCTGGATGTACAAGCTACCTGCTGGTATCTTGCGACTGCTTTCTCAAACCATCTGCTGATTATGATGACGTCACCGATGACGTCATCAACACTAAACCATCTGCTGATTCTTTAGCACGACGTCGCTTCATCTCTTTCACTTCTTTTCTCATCTGCTGATAGCTTCCTTCTGATTACTGTAGCTTCCTGCTGAATGATGACGTCACTGCTGATGTCATCTACGCTTAGTGCTCCAGCTGATCTTTATCGTTCCAGCTCCAGCTAGCGATTCTTCTTGAATAGCGACTGTCAACAGATTCGTCAACAGTACTTATAACTGGAATCTTCTTCTTCGATCTATTTCTCCAGCAGACTTCTCAAATCCTGTACCAGCTGGTTCATCTTTTCTCTTTAGCACTTGCAGCTGGTTGTTATCGTTCCAGCTTGTTCACTATGCTCCAGCTGGTTCAACTTGGCCTCCGCCTGATTACGAACAGCTGATTCAACTTTTGACGTCTCCATTGCTAATCCAGCTGTCGTCTAAATGTATGCACCAAACCAACTGCTGAACTGAATATTATGAACCATCTGCTGAACAGCATCAGCCACTGTTCATCATCTTCTTCGATCCTAAAACCTGTACACTTAAGTGGAATTGTTAGAAACACAATAACAGGTTTTGTGTAATTCAAAACTTAATCAGGATCTGTCAAAACAGATCCATCACTGTTGGTGATGGTCCAATGGAGCAAGCATGGTAGAGAAGAATATTCCTGGGAATTCGAAGAAAAGATGAGACAGGAGTGGCATCATTTGTTTGAGCGTTGACAGTAGCATTCTAGGTAATTTTCTGGTTTGTTGATCTCGTGTTTTGGGTTATTTGTGCTGTTGATTTGTGGTTTTGCTAAGCATTGAGTTATGCTAGGCAGATTTTTGGTGTTAGTTTTGGTGTTTTCTGTAATTTTGACCTGTTTTCGTAATTTGATTTCGAAGACAAAATCCATTTTTAGTGGGGGAGAGTGAGGACTAGAAATTGTTAATTTGGTAATTTACTTGTTGAATCGGATCTGGATTAGGATTAGCCAATGGAAATATTAACCACCGTGTTTTTAGATTTGAAGGATTTGCTTTTTCTGTTGGTGATTTTCGGGTTTTCAGATTTGGAGCTGACGGATCAGATTTGAGTAAGATCTGGGTGTCCAGATCTGTTCCTCGCGTATATAAGTGAGTTGCCGCGAGCGGGAATCGAAACGATGCCGTTTTGGATTACCTGGGCATGCGTGGATTTAGTATTGTTCATACGATGTATTTTTGGGTGCTAGTAAGATCTGGTGTTGCGAGAGGAAACAGATTTGGTTAGCGAAGAGAAGTCAAGTTTTGGTCAACAGTACTATGTGGACCGGTCCGGTTCGTGAGCTTGGTGTAGACCGGTACGGTTCAGAGTTGTTCAAATCTGGATGAGCGTAGCAGGTCTGAGTTCGTGAGATCTGTTTCAGATTTGGAGGCCACGCGACGTCGTTTAGCGTTAGTGAACTGGACCCTTTGCTACATCGTTTTAATTAATAGTGCGACGTCATTTGATGGTTGCGCTCTAGTGTAGCGTAGCAACATCGGATTTGAGATAGCGGAGCCAGATCTGAGGTAGCGCTAAGATCTGAATTTGTCGGTGATTAACTTTCACTGTAGCTTTAATTTGGGGAGTTAAATATAAGTGTCGATCGACACTTAGAGTATTTCGAACCCGATATTTTCTTATCTTCTTCCTCGATAACCCTCGATTAGTATTGTTCATTCGAACCCTATTTCTTGAGATTGTCGTCGATTTACAATGCCGTTTGGAGCAAGGCTGGTGGCACTGGGTTCGCATCTCTTAGAGCTTTCGATTGATACCAGTTTGGAGCTTTAGATCGATGTGTAGAGAGGTTGCGAAGTTGTTGCAAAGTTCAACATTTTCGCGAGTTGAGGCAGATAGTTTCTTCGTTCAGATTGGATCTTTCGAATTTGAGCTTCTAGGTAGCTTCTGTTAAGCTTCTCCATGAGATTTTAAGGCAGTAGACCTGAGCTGGTTGCTGGTGCCCTGAATTTGTAAGATCTGTTGAGGTATTAGCTACTGATATTTGAGAGGTACGAATTGAGCTTATTTAAACAGCTTTGAGCATAAGCATGTGAATATTCCAGCATGATCTGAATGCTGTGATCTGGGTGTTTACGTGAACAGACTTGACTTGGCTGTTATGTGATTTACTTGTTCTGTTTACGTTGATTCATTTATTTGAGAATTGATATTCCTGACATTCATGCCTACATATTGAGCCTGATGTTTCATTGATGACTCGAGTCGAGCTAGCATTGTGATCTGCTGGCTGATTTTTCGCGCCTGAAAGGTCTAATGCTATCATCGGGGTGGTGGCCGGCTTAGTCGTCGCGCCTGAAGACCACTGAGATGTGATTGTCGACGGACCTGAAGATCACGGACCGATGATTTCCACCGGCTGATTGACGGTGCGTGGTGTAGAGGCTCACATGAGATTTGCCAGCTGAGTTGTTGGCCTAGATG
This sequence comes from Dorcoceras hygrometricum, assembly GCA_001598015.1. Lineage (NCBI taxonomy): Eukaryota > Viridiplantae > Streptophyta > Magnoliopsida > Lamiales > Gesneriaceae > Dorcoceras > Dorcoceras hygrometricum. The sequence goes on from KQ995397.1 coordinate 331,862, forward strand.
ACCGATGTTCTTTGACAGTGTAGTGCCCCAAAAATCCATAGAACCACAAATTGATTAGCCTTTCTTTTCTAAGGGCTGTTTTGAGATTTTTGAGCATTCAGAGATCAAATCTGATTCCTTCTTTTTTTAGATTTGAAGCAACGTCCAGAAGATTCCGGAAGGATTTCGCCCAAGCACAGACCTGAAATAATCCAGAAATGTTTCCTTTCGAAAATAAAAATGAGTTTTTGGATGGGAGCTATGTTTTAGTAAAATGTTGTGGTAAGTTTATAAATCAAAATAGTAGTAGGGAACTTTTAATAAATCTTTTAAAAAGGACAAAAGAGTTGGCACGGCAGCCATGCCTACTCAAGTATTTTTACCTACTACTCAATCATTCTCCCTTGTATAAAATGATTTACGTAAGCCTCTGGATTCATTTTGATTGCAACTAAACCTTTTATTTCTTTCAAAGTTCAGTAGTTTTTCCAGTGTGCTTGAGGAGACTTCCAGCCGCGATCATCCGCACGTTGCGATCTTCGTTTCAGGAAAGTAAATCTGATTCTTGCTGCATTTGGAAAACATTTATTGCTTTGTTGTTTTCTGTGTATGCTTGCCTGTTCCAGTTAATGTTTGAGTTGAGCTATGGATTCACTACTTTGATGTTGTAGTTTTGAGGAAACTCACCAAAAATTTTAACCAGCAATGGTGTTTTTAAAAATATACTGAGTTGTAAAGATTCCAGGTAAGAAAGCCAATAGAAGTCCTTGTTTTTCTAAGTACTGCGAAGACTATGGACATTGAATTTAAATGGATAGGCAACACTGGTTAGATCGGGAGCAAGTCCTGGTTTGATAAGCGAAGCCAGTTTGTTTAGAATCTATTTGAGTCGAAGCAGTATTTTGTGTTCCTAGCCAAGTGTTTCTACGCGTAACTTGTCATTAAACAAATCTATTGTTGAGTTGCTCACAGCTGAGTAATCTACCAAATCTGAAACACTTGCTATAAGATTTCTGTTAGCATATTCGCAGTAAGATCCTTTTTTTTTAAGTAAGATCTGTTTCTACTATTCATAAGTCGTGTTCCTTAGCCAAAGTTGTTGCTCACATCTGTATGCTTATACCGCACCTAAGATCTGTTTAGATAACCAAAAGCTGAATTTTGTGCATGAGATCTGTTTTCCAGTGAGATCTGTTTTCCGGTGACATCTGTTTTCCCGAGAGAGATCTGTTTTCACGAAATCTGATTTCCTAGAACCACGTCTGTTTTAAACTCTCGAGTTGATTTCTTCAGAGCTGGTCCTCAGCTCCGAGTCCAATTTACACTCAGAAGTGTTTTTTTAAAAATAAAATTAGTTTCATAGCAGTGAATCTACCAGATTTCAGTGATCGAATTTCGATCAAGAGCTAGTATAAAGCTATTTCAGAAAGAAAGTAAAGTTCATATTTGAGAAGTTATGGCATAGAGGACCCGGTCAATCAAGGAAGGGACAGGATTACAATAGGATCGTAATCCCTTCATGGAAGGGACAGGATTGCGGAAATATTGTAATCCCTTTACAGAGAGTTACTGATCAGTTAACATGCTTCATGCACAAGGACCACTAGAGAGCCTCTAGACCATAAATCATCCAGTATAATCAATTCAGATTTGAGTTTTGAGTTGTCTTTCAGTATCGAGATTTCATTTTTCAGTTATGCCTGCATTTATGTGATTTTGTTATCTTCACTTTTACTTTTTGAGCCCCTAGGCTCACTAGTTTTCCCAATGCAGGTGAGGCAGCTCAGGAGCAGGCGGGTGGTGCAAGTTGATTCAGATTCGGGGGTTTGTGTTTGTCAACGGCCAGCGTTTTCCGCATAGTCTTAGCTTTTGTTGTTTTGGATCTTTTGACGAACTGTATTAAGATCTGTTACAATAATAGTGAACTTATATAGAGTTCCAATAGTTTTAATATCACATTTTGCATAGTGAATCAAGATCTGTTTTGTCAAATCAGTTTACTACTATTTACCTTTGGCACCATTAGCTTTGTTTCAGTTTTGTGTAAGGGAATACAGCTTACTTATTCGAATTTGGTCCTTCTATTTGTTAAAAATTTCTCAAATTCCGTTGGCTCCCATGGGTTTGGGCGTCACAACTTGGTATCAGAGCGTGGTCCTGAGATAAACACATATTCCCAGTCTGGAGCAGCTTTCATCGTCCGCATCTCCTGATTTGTGAGTTTTATTTTATGATAAGAATTCTTTCTCGAGTTCTGATGTTCTTTTGTGGTGGATTGCGGGCTATAGATTAAGATGTCAGGAAGAGGGAGAGGTAGAAGAATGCCCCAAGTAGATGAAACCAACCCAGATAGCAATGTTCGTATTGCCCAACTCTTAGAACTGTTGGTAGAACAATCTGTCAGAGGCAATGGCCAATCTTCGAGCAGCAGGGGACCGCATCATGATGATTCTCAGGAGAGGTTTCAAAGACAGAAACCAAAGGAGTTCAATGGTACTACAGATCCGCTTGTTGCTGAGGCTGGATTAAGTCTTTGGAAGTGATTTTCGAGTACCTTCAGATTCCATATTTGGATAGGCCAAGGTGCGCTATCTATATGCTAAGAGGTGATGCAATGATCTGGTGGGAGGGAGCAAAGCTGTCTGTAGATTTGGCAAATCTCTCGTGGGAAGAATTCAAACGAGTCTTCTTTGAGCAATACTTCACAGCAGACAAGAGGTCTGAGTTGAAGCGAGAGTTCTTGACCTTGAAGCAAGGGAGTCTAACTGTGCAAGAGTACGTCCAGAAGTTTGAGAGAGGATGTTACTTTGTACCTCTTATTGGGAGGGACCCTGAGGAGAAGCTGAGCCATTTCGTGGAAGGATTGAGACCTACATTCAAGTTTAATGTCAGGTTAGCAGGACCCAGATCTTACAGTGAGGCAGTAGATAAGGCCCTGCGAGTGGAGAGGGATTGGAAGGATGTGGATCAGGAGAGACAGCAGATGAGGCAATCCTTTCAGTAGGAAGATTCGAGGCCATTTGAGAAGCAGAATAAGAACCAGCAGCGACCCCAAGAGCCAAGACCTATACCAGCCCAACCTATCAGTGATGTACCAGTTGTAGTGGTAAGCTGGTTTGTCCCAAGTGCCATAAGAATCACCCGAGACAATGTAAAGCTGGCCAAAGCGGATGCTATAAGTGTGGTGCTCAAGGCCATATCTTTAAGTTCTGTCCTCAGTCAAAACAGCTGGTGCCCAGCAGAGCTTATGTCATGACAGCTGAACAAGCTAACCCAGATTCTACAGTGATTACGGGTAAGATTGTGGTTGCTGGTTTGTCCTCATTTGCCCTGTTAGATTCAGGTGCGACCTGTGAGACCTGGATTTGTATTAAGATTTATTTGTTGATTGTATCGGTTTTTGGGAGTTTCCTGCTGGTTAAATCTTTGTTTGAGAGTTTGGTTGGCATTTTCGGGTTTGAAATAGCATTTGAGCAATTCTGGAAGTTTTCGTGTTTTTGAGATTTTTGAGTATCAGCTGGTTTTTATGGTGAGAGCTGGTCGGTGATGAATCCAGCAGAAGCGTGTTTCAGCGCGAGATTCCTGAAACGCTGTCGTTTGCGTGAAGTCTGGCTGCGCGTGTTGTGATAAGCAGATGCATTAGCGTAGTTGCGTTGAGGACTAAAACGACTGTGTTTAGTTTAGTTGGCACGACGTCGTTTGGATGTTGCGCCTGGTACCAGCTGATAGATCGTGTGTGTGTATCTTCTGGTTGATCAGCAGAAGCAGATGTCAACGCGGGTCAACATTCCTGTAGCTCAAGAGGAAACGTCGTTGTTTGGATGTTGCGACTGATTGTCCAGCTGCAAGAGATTTGTTCGTTATTGTAGCTTGCTGTTGGTATTTAGAGAGTGCTGCTATCAGATTTGATGACGTCAGTGGAGCGACGTCGTTCGAGTTAGTTGCAGCGCTGCGTTTTGAGGTTGCAACTGGAACCAGCAGAGAGAAGTGTTGTGCGTTGTTTTGTTCTTGCGACTGGATACCCAGCTGCTGGTATATCATCCTGTGTGACGTCGATTGAGAAAGTTGGTGCGACGCCGTTTTGAGAACCAGCCGTTGGTTTGTTTTGCGATTGTTATAGTGTTAATTGAGAATCAGCAGTTGGTTCCTTGCGTCTGCTGTTTATAGTGTTCCTGCTGGTTTGTTGGTACCTGCTGATTTTGTCGGTGGATTGTTTTTAAGATTTCAGCAGTTGTGGGAATTATTTAAGGAAGACTTGGTCTTCGAATTTGTGATATCAGTTCCCATACTAAGAAATTTCCAGCCTTTCGTTCTCTGTTTCTTCCGATGGTTGTTTTGCTCGTGTGAGGTAGCGTTGGACTCCTCTCGAGAAGCTCTATCACTCTTCACCAGTTTTAGAAGCTGTAATTGGCTAGTTGAGGAACGCGAAGTTGCTGCCGTTCGAGTGTTGCATCGACCGGGTAGAACTAAGTTCATGTTTTCGGTGAGACCTTGTTCCTAGCCATAGTTTTAAGCTTCTTACTTAACTGTTGAGGTATATTGAGCAGCTGGTTGAGTGTGACTCCCGGCCGTGAGCTTGTTTAGCATCCCGTTAGATTTATGTTGTGTATGTCGTGTGTTTAACAGGCTTTTACCAGAGTCTTCAGGATTTTTACAGTGTTAATTATAGCTCAGAAGTATAAGGTATGGATTTGAGCTTATATTACAGCGAGGTTATGGCTTGGATGATTGTAGTTGCTGGTATGTGGAATGGCCGTGCCTGCTGGTTGTGTCCTGTTGAGGATTTTGTATGCTATTGTGTTATTGTTGTGTTGCATAGGTGTATATGCTTGCATTCCAGCATGTTGCATACACGCATGGTATTCCTTTTTCTGGTTTTGGTAGCCTTTGTACCTTTTTGTATTGTTGTTGTTTCTTACCAGGATGCGAGGGCGAGCGGCAATACCGCACTCTCATCTCTCTGCTGGGATCGTTAGCCACCATGCACCGAGTGGTTAACTACCACAGTTCATGGGCGAGGCAACAGCAGATCGAGTTGTTTGATGCATCTGGTATTGGGGTGTTGTGTCATGGCGAGTGGCTCATTACCACACTGTGAACACACCCCGTGGCCACTATCCGTTGTTGATGATTCTTCGAGCTATGTTTGAGTTCCTTAGCTCCCGTGTAGGTTGAGCCTTCCGTTGCTATCCGGTGTCTCATGCCTAACATCTGCATTTTATTCGTTGCTGTTTATTGCTGTTGTATTATTGCTCTCCGTACTGGGGTTTGACCCCATGTCCCTCTGGGGCTTGGTTTGTTTATTTGTTATGTTGTTTTCAGGAAACCCAGGTTCTACAGCTGGTTGTGGTTTTAACCCAGCTGGTGGTGCCCCAGGAGGTGGCTAGCGTGTCCCGGTTGCATATAGCATACTTATATATATGTATCAGCTAGCCAGGGGGATGTCCTGTGCTTTGTAGTTGTATTACTGTTGTTAGAACCTGATACATGTTGTTTTCGTTATATGCTATACTGTATTGTTATGGTTGGTAACTATTGGTTGAGTTGTTGAACTAATAAGCTGGGATAGCTATTTTGAGTATTACTCTATTTTAAATTATATGTTTTAAACCGTCGGGCCTAAAAGCAAAAATTTTACCCACTTTTTGATAAGCTTCCGCATGTGTTTGGGTTTTTACTCTGTTTAGAGCACGAGGCCTGACATTTTTGGTATCAAAGCTTAAACTGGGATAAGCTCAATTCCTTTGATCACACTTGAGTCTAGGCACAGTGTTGCGTGTTGCATGTGCTTGACGTATGTGACTACGTGCTGCATATTTTGTGTTATATGCTTTCTATGCTGTATCTGTTCTGTTTTTCCTTATCCTATTGAGTGTTTTAGATGCCGCCTAGACGTCGTGGTAGAGGTAGGGGGCAGTTCCAGGAATCAGGAGGACAGAACGAGGATCAGTATAGTGCTCCTAGTCGTACTCTTGAGAGAAGTGGAGAAGAGGAGGCTGAGGCTCCGCTGGCTCCGGTAGAGAGAATGGATGTGGTTATAGCTCGGTTTCAGAGGATGAACCCTCCAGTTTTCAATGGCGACGAGTCGAGTGAGGATGATGATTCGTGGCTCCATAACGTCATACATCTTTTTGATCGGGCTCAGTATGACGATGATCTCTGGTTGAGGTTGGTGACTTTGTTGTTGAGGAAGGCCACAGAGCGTTGGTGGCGAGGTGCGTCTAGTACCTTACTGGAGACTGGTGTTGGTATCACTTGGGACAGTTTCTGCGAGGTCTTCAGGCAGGAGTATGTCCCCGATTCATATGTGGCTGCCCGTGAGCGGGAGTTTGAGTTCCTGGAGTAGGGTTCGATGACTGTGCACGAGTATGCTCGCAAGTTTTCTGCGTTGTTGGCTTATGTTCCGCATGTTGCTGGCCGGGAGAGGGCCAAGAGTACCAGGTTTGTGGAGGGCTTGAATGGAGAATTGTACCAGAGTGTTTTGACAAGCAAGCCCAAGTCGTATGCTGAGGCCGTGGATACTGCTATCCACATTGAGGAGGGCATGAGGAGCCATAGTGCGCAGAGCACAGGTAGCGCAGGCGGTGCAGGGTGGTAGACCCGTTGGTCAGGGAGCGCAGTCGTCTCAGAGTTCTCAGTCCGCGCATTTTCCTCAGCAGCAGCAGCAGGTAGCTCAGCAGTCTGGCCATCAGAGGTTTTGACCCCGCGGTCAGCAATTCAAGAAGAAGTCTGGTTCAGGGTCTTCTGGTTCAGGAAGCTCGAGTAGCAGCGGCTCTCGGGTGGAGTTTTGTGGCTTTTACGGTGGAAAGCATCCTTCCACGCAGTGTGTTGGTGTGCAGGGTTCCTGCAACCTTTGTGGTCAGTACGGGCATTTTGCGAGAGTGTGTCCGTCAGCTGGATCACAGCAGACCGCGGCCCAGCCTCAGGGTCATGGGGGTCATTCTAGGGGCCCTTCGTAGCAGTTTCAGCAGTCCCGTTTTGGTGAGACTCCGTTTAGGCTGTTTCAGCAGCCTGGCCCTTCGCTTTTTGGGCAGTCGTCTCAGCCTTTCTTTCCAGGACCCCAGCATGCTCAGGTTAACGCCTTCACGAGGGAGCAGGCCGAGGAGACACCGAGCCGGGTGATTGGAGGTACATGTCTTGTCTTTGACTTTCCTGCTCGTGTGTTGTTTGACACCGGTGCATCGCATTCGTTTATTTTTGATTCGTTTGTTGTTGGGCATGGTTTGTGTACCGTCCCTTTGCGCGATGCTGTTTCTGTTTCTACCCCCGGTGGTGTGAGCCTGTTCTCGCAAGAGATTTTGTTGGATGGTGTGTTGCGGTTTGGTGAGCATGCCTTGTTAGCGAATTTGATCCGTTTGATGCTTTGGGATTTCCATTGTATAGTTGGGATGGATGTGATGTCCAACTATAGGGCCTCCGTGGATTGCTTCCATGGGATTGTGCGCTTTAGGCCTTTGTCTGGCGAGAAGTGGGACTTCTACGGCCAGGACTCTAGATCGAAGATTCCGTTGGTTTCCGCGATGGAAATGTTCAGCTTGTTGTCTTTGGGAAATGCTGGCTTTATGATCTACGCTTTGGATGCGTCCTCTTCTTCTAGTGTTCAGCTTAGTGACGTTCCCGTGGTGCGACACTTCCCCGATGTATTTCCGGAGGAGAATCCTAGTTTTCCTCCGAGGCGGGAGATAGAATTCAGCATAGAGTTGGTGCCTGGCATAGCTCCGATTTCTCGTGCCCCGTATCTTCTAGCGCCTGCGGAGTTGAGAGAACTCAAGGTACAGTTAGATGATTTGCTGGAGAAGGGTTTCATTCGCCCTAGTATGTCGAGATAGAATTCAGCATAGAGTTGGTGCCTGGCATAGCTCCGATTTCTCGTGCCCCGTATCTTCTAGCGCCTGCGGAGTTGAGAGAACTCAAGGTACAGTTAGATGATTTGCTGGAGAAGGGTTTCATTCGCCCTAGTATGTCACCATGGGGAGCGCCCATTTTGTTTGTGAAGAAGAAGGATGGCACAATGCGGATGTGCATTGATTTTCGTCAGTTGAATAAAGACACTGTCAAGAATAAGTACCCGTTGCCGAGAATCGATGATCTGTTTGATCAGTTGCAGGGTTCTGCGGTGTATTCTAAGATTGATCTTCGTTTCGGGTACCATCAGCTCAGAGTGAGGGAACAAGATGTCGCGAAGACTGCGTTTCGTACGAGGTACGGACATTTTGAGTTTTTGGTGATGCCATTTGGGTTAACCAACGCGCCTGCAGTCTTTATGGATCTGATGAACCGGGTTTTTAGAGAGTTCATAGATCAGTTCGTGATTGTTTTTATTGATGACATCTTAGTTTACTCGAAGACTCCGAGGGAGCACAAGGAGCACTTGGAATGGTTCTTCATAGATTGAGAGAGCAGCAGTTGTATGCGAAGTTTTCCAAGTGCGAGTTTTGGTTAGATCGCGTGGTATTTCTGGGCCATGTCATTTCAGCGGATGGAATTTCTGTGGATCCAAGTAAAGTGGATGCTGTTTTGAACTGGGAGCGACCGAGAAATGTGTCTGAGATTCGCAGTTTCTTAGGTCGGCTGGCTATTATCGTCGTTTCATTGAGGGGTTTTCTTCTATAGCAAAGCCGATGACCCAATTGACCCAGAAGGATAAACGGTTTGTTTGGACTGAGCAGTGTGAGAATGCTTTTCAACTGCTTAAGGAGAAGTTAACTACTGCGCCTGTGTTAGCTTTGCCATCCGGTTCAGGTGGTTTTGTTGTTTGTTCTGACGCTTCGCTTAATGGATTGGGTTGTGTGTTGATGCAGAATGGTAGAGTCATTGCGTATGCCTCGCGGCAGTTGAAACCGCACGAGACTCGTTACCCAGTTCATGATTTGGAGTTAGCAGCGGTGGTCTTTGTGTTAAAGATCTGGCGTCACTACCTGTATGGCGAGCAGTTTGTGGTGTACTCCGACAACAATAGTTTGCAGTATCTGTTTTCACAGCCTGACTTGAACATGAGACAGCGCCGGTGGATGGAGTTGCTAAAGGACTTTGACTGTGAGATTAAATATCAGCCTGGGAAGTCGAACGTAGTGGCCGATGCTTTGAGCAGAAAGGCTAGTGAGATGTTTGCTTCGTTGTACATCTCCAAGGACCAAGAGCATCTTAACACTATGGGTTGGAGATTCTACCCGGCTGAGGATTGTGTGATGGTTTCATCTTTCCAAGTGGAACCGCAGGTTGTTTCTACCATTCGAGCAGCTCAGAGGACCGATCCGTCTATCCACGAGTTGAAGTTGAAAGTCAGGGCTGGCAAACTTGAGGACTATTCTGTCTCGTCCGATAGTTGTTTGCGTTTCCGGGGCAGGTTGGTTGTGCCCAATTTGATTGATTTGAAGGAGGATATCCTTCGAGAAGCGCACTGTAGCAGGCATAGTGTTCATCCTGGTGCACGGAAGATGTACCATGCTTTGAAGCCGCACTTTTGGTGGGCTGGCCTGAAGAGCGATGTTGCTGGTTTTGTCGCTCGTTGTTTGAATTGTCAGATGGTAAAGGCCGAAAGGATGAGACCTGGTGGTCTGTTGCAGAGTTTAGAGGTGCCCCAATGGAATTGGGAGCACACTGCGATGGATTTCGTGACGCATTTGCCTCGTTCCAGCCGAGGATACGATGCTATTTGGGTAGTTGTAGACCGTTTGTCTAAGTCTGCACACTTCATTCCCTATGGGATGACCTTCTCGTTGAAGAAGATGGCGAAGCTATACGTTGATTTTTTTGTTAGATTGCACGGTGTGCCTGTTTCAATCGTGTCTGACCGAGATCCGAGGTTTACTTCCAGGTTTTGGAAGAGTTTGCAGACATCTTTGGGAACTAGATTGGCTATGAGTACCGCGTATCATCCCGAGACAGATGGCCAATCTGAGCGAACTATCCAGACGTTAGAGGATATGTTGCGTGCTGTTGTGTTGGATTTCTGAGGTAGTTGGCAAGACACGTTGTCTTTGGCAGTTGGTTCTTGCGTCTGCTGGTTAGTTGGTACCTGCTGATTTTGTTGGTGGATTGTTTTTAAGATTTCAGCAGTTGTGGGAATTATTTAAGGAAGACTTGGTCTTCGAATTTGTGATATCAGTTCCCATACTTAGAAATTTCCAGCCTTTCGTTCTCTGTTTCTTCAAACCCTTGTCACTGTTCACCGTGAGCTATTCCGATGAATTCCCGGCGTTTCCGATGGTTTTTTTTGCTCTTGTGAGGTAGCGTTGGACTCCTCTCGAGAAGCTCTATCACTCTTCACCAGTTTTAGAAGCTGTAATTGGCTAGTTGAGGAACGCGAAGTTGGTGCCGTTCGAGTGTTGCGTCGACCGGGTAGAACTAAGTTCAGGTTTTCGGTGAGACCTTGTTCCTAGCCATAGTTTTAAGCTTCTTACTTAAGTGTTGAGGTATATTGAGCAGCTGGTTGAGTGTGACTCCCGGCCGTGAGCTTGTTTAGTATCCCGTTATATTTATGTTGTGTATGCCGTGTGTTTAACAGGCTTTTACCAGAGTCTTCGGGATTTCTTGCAGTGTTAATTATAGCTCAAAAGTATAAGGTACGGATTTGAGCTTATATTACAGCGAGGTTATGGCTTGGATGATTGTAGTTGCTGGTATGTGGAATGGCCGTGCCTGCTGGTTGTGTCCTGTTGAGGATTTTGTATGCTATTGTGTTATTGCTGTGTTGCATAGGTGTATATGCTTGCATTCCAGCATGTTGCATACACGCATGGTATTCCTTTTTTCGGTTTTGGTAGCCTTTGTACCTTGTTGTATTGTTGTTGTTTCTTACCAGGATGCGAGGGCGAGCGGCAATACCGCACTCTCATCTCCCTGCTGGGATCGTTAGCCACCATGCGCCGAGTGGTTAGCTACCACAGTTCATGGGCGAGGCAACAGCAGGTCGAGTTGTTTGATGCATCTGGTATTTGGGTGTTGTGTCATGGCGAGTGTCTCATTACCACACTGTGAACACACCCCGTGGCCACTATCCGTTGTTGATGATTCTTGGAGCTATGTTTGAGTTCCTTAGCTCCCGTGTAGTTTGAGCCTTCCGTTGCTATCCGGTGTCTCATGCATAGCATCTGCATTTTATTTGTTGCTGTTTATTGCTGTTGTATTATTGCTCTCCGTACTGGGGTTTGATCCCATATCCCTCTGGGGCTTGGTTTGTTTCTTTGTTATGTTATTTTCAGGAAACCCAGGTTCTACAGCTGGTCGTGGTTTTAACCCAGCTGGTGGTGCCCCAGAAGGTGGCTAGCGTGTCCCAGTTGCATATAGCATACTTATATATATGTATCAGTTAGCCAGGGGGATGTCCTGTGCTTTGTAGTTGTATTACTGTTGTTAGAACCTGATACATGTTGTTTTCGTTATATGCTATACTGTATTGTTATGGTTGGTAACTATTGGTTGAGTTGTTGAACTAATAAGTTGGGATAGCTATTTTGAGTATTACTCTATTTTAAATTATATGTTTTAAACCGTCGGGCCTAAAAGCAAAAATTTTACCCACTTTTTGATAAGCTTCCGCATGTGTTTGGGTTATTACTCTGTTTAGAGCACGAGGCCTGACACGACCCATTCCTTTATAGCTGAGGATTTTGCTAAGAAGTTATCGCGTAAACCCGAGAGATTGTCTATAGGTTATTGCATAACTGTTCCATCAGGAGAAGAGCTGATATCTTGTTGCATATATCGTGACTTAGATCTTGAACTTCAAGGAAATGTAGTTACCGCCAATTTGATTGTTTTACCCATGCCCGAGTTCGATTTTATTTTGGGTAGACTGGTTATCCAGATATGGAGTAGTGATCGATTTTAAGTTCAAAACAGTAGTTTGTGAATCTGTCCACAGGACAGATTTCATTCAGATCTGACCGACTTCAGAGAATTCCTCACTTAGTCTCAGCCTTGAAGGCCCAGCGCTGTTTAAGGGAAGGTGGAGTAGGGTTCCTAGTAAGTTTATCTTCTCTAGTTGTTTCTAGTAAACCCCAACTTTCAGATGTGGAGGTGGTGAACGAGTTCCCAGAAGTGTTTCCAGAAGATATCAGTGGTTTACCTCCAGATAGGGAGATAGAGTTTGCTATCGACTTAGTGCCTGGAGTAGATCCGATTTCCAGACCTCCCTATAGGCTTGCTCCTGCAAAAATGAAAGAGCTGAAAGAACAAATTCAAGATCTGTTGGATAAGGGATTTATTCGACCTAGTACGTCACCGTGGGGAGCCCCAGTTCTGTTTGTTAAGAGGAAAGATGGGAGTTTCCGATTGTGTATAGATTATCGAGAGCTGAATAAGCAAACCATTAAGAACAAGTACCCTTTGCCTAGGATTGAGGAATTGTTCGATCAGTTGAAGGGAGCAGCAGTGTTCTCTAAGATAGACTTAAGATCTGGATACCATCAGTTGAAGATTAAAGAGTCCGATGTTTATAAGACAGCTTTTAGGACCAGATATGGTCATTATGAGTATTTATTAATGCCTTTTGGGTTAACAAATGCTCCATCTATTTTTATGGACCTGATGAATAGAGTTTTCCAGCCCTTTTTGGATCAATTCGTAATAGTGTTCATAGATGATATCTTAGTATATTCCAAGACCAGCAGTGCTAGTCAGCTTCGTATAGTGTTGCAAGTTTTAAAGGACAAGAGATTGTTTGCTAAGTTTAGCAAAAGGGAATTTTGGCTGGAAAAAGTTGCGTTCCTAGGTCATATCATTTCTAAGGATGGTTTAGAAGTCGACCCAGCTAAGGTAGAAGTTGTGCGAGACTGGCCTGTGCCCAGATCTGTTCCAGAAGTAAGGAGCTTTTTGGGACTTGCTGGATATTACAGACGGTTTATTCAGGGATTTTCAAGGACATCAGTTCCATTGACTACGCTGACCAGGAAACAAGTTAAATTTTAATGGACCCCCAGCTGTCAGCAGAGTTTTGAGAAGTTGAAGCAAGCGTTGATAGAAGGTCCAGTTTTAACCATGCCTTTTGAGCAAGGAATTTTGTGATCTTCACCGATGCTTCTAAGTTAGGTTTAGGAGCTGTTTTGATGCAGGATTGTAAGTTAATAGCTTATGCCTCCAGACAACTGAAGAATCATGAGAGGAACTATCCCACGCACGATTTAGAATTAGCAGCTGTGGTTTTTGCCCTCAAAATCTGGAGACATTATCTGTACGGGGAGAAGTGTGAGATATTTACAGATCATAAGCGTTTGAAGTACTTCTTTACCCAAAAGGAATTAAATATGAGACAGAGGAGGTGGCTAGAGCTAGTTAAAGATTACGACTGTACTATTAGCTACCACCCAGGAAAATCCAACGTGGTGGCAGATGCTCTTAGCAGGAAATCTATAGGATTAGCCCAGCTTACTGTCCAGAGACCCTTATCTTATGAGATTGAAAATTTTGGGCTAGAGCTGATTCCCCGTTGTAGTAGCACAGTTCTAGTAGATCTCTCTATTCGATCAAATCTGTTGGATCAGATCCGAGAAGGACAACTGTTAGATGAACAGTTGCAAAAGTGGGTTAAACAAGACATAGATAGAGGTAGTAATCTCTATACTTCAGCAGAAGGAGCTATCAGATTTCGAGGTAGATTGTGGATTCCTAGTGTGAATAATTTGAGATCAGAACTGATGACAGAAGCTCATACAGCCCCATATTCAGTACATCCAGGGAGCACTAAGATGTACAAAGATCTTCAGAAGCTGTATTGGTGGCCAGGCATGAAACGCGATGTTGGCAGATTTGTTTCAGAATTCCTGACTTGTCAGTTGGTCAAAGCTGAGCATCAGAGACCAGCTGGGATGCTAAAACCCCTGCCGATACCAGAATGGAAGTGGGAGAGTATGGCAACGGATTGTGCAGTTGGTTTACCCAGATCTGTCCAAGGCTACAATTCAATTTGGGTTATAGTAGACTGACTTACCAAATCTACTCACTTCTTACCAGTCAAGACAACTTATGATGTGAGCAAATACGCTGAGTTGTACGTAAGGGAGATAGTAAGACTCCATGGGATTCCAATCTCCATCGTATCTGACAGATATCCAAAGTTTACGTCAGCTTTATGGAAGAGTTACACAGAGCTTTAGGTACCAAGTTAACCTTTAGCACCGATTTTCACCCCCAGACTATATTAGAAGATATGCTTAGAGCTTGCATCGTTGATTTTTCAGAAAGCTGGGACTCAAAGCTGCCTTTGGTAGAATTCACGTACAACATAGCTTCCAATAATCCATTCAGATGGCCCCTTACGAAGCTCTCTATGGCAGAAAGTGTAGAACACCCATTTATTGGGATGAGATAGGAGAACGAGCTGGTTTGGGACCAGACTTAGTAGAACAGACTGCTGAAACTATTAAGAAAGTGAGAGATCGATTGAAAACTGCTCAAAGCAGGCAAAAGAGCTATGCTGATGTCAGACGCCGCGAGCTAAGCTTCGAATCTGGAGACCATGTCTTCTTGAAGGTAGCACTGATGAAAGGCGTAATGAGATTTGGGAAGAAGGGTAAGCTAAGCCCAAGGTTCATTGGTCCATTCGAGATCTTGGACAAAGTAGGAACATTGGCTTATAGACTAGCTTTACCCCCACATCTGTCCTCGGTACATAATGTTTTTCACGTATCAGCTTTGAGGAGATATGTTTCCAACCCGTCGCATATTTTAAGCGATGAGCCAATCCAACTAGCACCAGATTTGAGCTATGATGAGCGACCAGAAATAATTCTTCATAGAGAAAATAGAAAGTTAAGAAACCGTAGCATCCCAATGGTTAAAGTTCAGTGGTCTAACCAGTCGAAGCGAGAAGCAACTTGGGAGACAGAAGAAGATATGCGTAGTCTCTACCCAGAGCTGTTTGGTAAGTAAATTTTGAGGACGAAATTTCATTAAGGAGGGTAGAGTTGTAGTGCCCCAAAAATCCATAGAACCACAAATTGATTAGCCTTTCTTTTCTAAGGGCTGTTTTGAGATTTTTGAGCATTCAGATTCTAGATCAAATCTGATTCCTTCGTTTTTTAGATTTGAAGCAACGTCCAGAAGATTCCGGAAGGATTTCGCCCAAGCACAGACCTGAAATAATCCAGAAATGTTTCCTTTCGAAAATAAAAATGAGTTTTTTTATGGGAGCTATGTTTTAGTAAAATTTTGTGGTAAGTTTATAAATCAAATAGTAGTAGGGAACTTTTAACAAATCTTTTAAAAAGGACAAAGTAGTTGGCACGGCAGCCATGCCTACTCAAGTATTTTTACCTACTACTCAATCATTCTCCCTTGTATAAAATGATTTACGTAAGCCTCTGGATTCATTTTGGTTGCAACTAAAACTTTTAGTTCTTTCAAAGTTCAGTAGTTTTTCCAGTGTGCTTGAGGAGACTTCCAGCCGCGATCATCCGCACGTTGCGATCTTCGTTTCAGGCAAGTAAATCTGATTCTTGCTGCATTTGGAAAACATATATCGCTTCGTTGTTTTCTGTGTATGCTTGCATGTTCCAGTTTCAGTTAATGTTTGAGTTGAGCTATGGATTCACTACTTTGATGCTGTATTTTTGAGGAAACTCACCAGAAAGTTTAACCAGCAATGGTGTTTTTAAAAATATACTGAGTTGTACAGATTCCAGGTAAGAAAGCCAATAGAAGTCCTCATCTTTCCTAAGTACTGTGAAGACTCTGGACATTGAATATAAATGGATAGGCAACGCTGGTTAGATCGGGATCAAGTCCTAGTTAGATAAGCGAAGCCAGTTTGTTTAGAATCTGTCTGAGTCGAAGCAGTATTTTGTGTTCCTAGCCAAGTGTTTCTACGCGTAACTTGTCCTTAACCAAATCTGTTGTTGAGTTGCTCACAGCTTAGTAATCTACCAAATCTGAAACACTTGCTATAAGATTTCTGTTAGCATTTTCGCAGTAAGATCCGTTTTTTTCAGTAAGATCTGTTTCTATACTTGCTATAAGATTTCTGTTAGCATTTTCGCAGTAAGATCCGTTTTTTTCAGTAAGATCTGTTTCTATTATTCATAAGTCGTGTTCCTTAGGCAAAGCTGTTGCTCACATCTGTATGCCTATACCGCACCTAAGATCTGTTTAGATAACCAAAAGCTGACTTTTGCGCATGAGATCTGTTTTCCAGTGAGATCTGTTTTCCAGTGAGATCTATTTTCCAGTGACATCTGTTTTCCCGAGAGAGATCTGTTTTCACGAAATCTGATTTCCTAGAACCACGTCTGTTTTGCACTCTCGAGTTGATTTCTTCAAAGCTGGTCCTCAGCTCCGAGTCCAATTGTACACTAAGTAGTGTTTTTTTTAAAATAAAATGAGTTTCAAGCAGTGAATCTACCAGATTTCAGTGATCAACTTTCAATCAAGAGCTAGTATAAAGCTATTTCAGAAAGAAAGTAAAGTTCAGATTTGAGAAGTTATGGCATAGAGGACCCGGTCACTCAAGGAAGGGATAGGATTACAGTACGACCGTAATCCCTTCATGGA
Organism: Dorcoceras hygrometricum; assembly: GCA_001598015.1. Classification (NCBI taxonomy): domain Eukaryota; kingdom Viridiplantae; phylum Streptophyta; class Magnoliopsida; order Lamiales; family Gesneriaceae; genus Dorcoceras; species Dorcoceras hygrometricum. The sequence continues at coordinate 348,329 of KQ995397.1, forward strand.
AGGGACAGGATTATGGAAATATTGTAATCCCTTCACAGAGAGTTACTGATCAGTTAACATGCTTCATGCACAAGGACCACCAAAGAGCATCTAGACCATAATTCATCCAGTATAAGCAATTCAGATTTGAGTTTCGAGTTGTCTTTCAGTAGCGAGATTTCAGTTTTCAGTTCTGCCTGCATTTATGTGATTTTGTTATCTTCAGTTTTACTTGTTGAGCCCCTAGGCTCACTAGTTTTCCCAATGCAGGTGAGGCAGCTCAGGAGCAGGCGGGTGGTGCAAGTTGATTCAGATTCGGGGGATTGTGTTTGTCAACGGCCAGAGTTTTCCGCATAGTCTTAGCTTTTGTTGTTTTGGATCTTTTGACTAACTGTATTAAGATCTGTTACAACAATAGTGAACTTGTATAGAGTTCCAGTAGTTGTAATATTGCTTTTTGCATCGTGAATCAAGATCTGTTTTGTCAAATCAGTTTACTAATATTTAACTTTGGCGCCATTAGCTTCGTTTCAGTTTTGTGTAAGGGAATACAGCTTACTTATTCGAATTTGATCTTCCATTTGTTCAAAATTTTCAAATTTTCTCAAATTCCGTTGGCTCCCATGGGTTTGGGCTTCACAGACAGCCTCATGCATATCATGATGTGAATATTGCATGTTTCATGTATTGCTGTTTTATGAGTGCTCTTCGTACTGAGGTTTGACCTCGTTTCATTTCCCTGTTTTGGGCTGCATGGGTCTTGGTTGGCCTTTGCAGGTTCTTCAGGTAACCAGGCTGGACAGGGTGGAGCTTCAGCTAGTCGATCCCCATTTTGATTTGAGTCCCAGTTATATCTATGTAATCATATATTGAGCCAGGGGATGTCCTGTGCCTTTATTTATGTTTGGGGATCTATAGTTGATTTACTACTTGTTGCTTACCTGTTGTGTTGTTGAGTTGTGAGTTAAACTCCTTATTTTGATTATGGTGTATTTTGAAATGATGATTTGGATCAGGCCCATATTCGAAGATTTTTATCCCAAATCTTGATGCTTCCGCATATTTGTGTAACTATTATATGTAATAGCACATCGGGCCTGACATGGTAAGGATCTGGCTCATACCAGAATCTGCACTGGATATTCAACATAGCTCAAAGCTTGATCCAGCTCAACTTCATCGGTCCGTAGCACATGGTAAGGATCTGGCTCATATTTCCTCAACATTGACACATGAAACACATCATGTATCGCTGCTAACTAAGCAGGTAAATTGCTAGAGATACGCCAAGGATCCAATCCTCTCAATAATCTCAAACGGTCCAATGAATCTTGGAGCTAACTTACCCAAATCTCATCATGCTCTTGAAAGGAGAAACTTTCAGAAATAGTCGATCGACAACCTGAAATTCCAAAGGCCTACGCCTTCTGTTAGCATATCTAGCTTGATGATCTTGTGCAGCTTTCATTCTTCTCCTAATCAGCTCAATCTGATCCTTCATGTGTTGCACAAACTCCGGGTTAGACAGTTGTTTCTCTCCAACTTCTTCCCAACAAATCGGTGATCTGCACTTTCTACCATAAAAAGCTTCGAATGGGGCCATCCCAATAGTCACTTGGTAGTTGTTATTATAGGAAACTCAACCAAAGAAAAAGAATCTTGCCAGCCACCACTGAAATCCATCATAACAGCTCGCAACATGTCCTCTAAAGTCTGGATGCTCCTCTCGGATTAGCCATCTATATGAGGGTGATATGCTGTACTCATAGCCAATCTAGAACTCATTGTTGCTTGCAAACTCTTCCAAAATCGGGAAGTAAATCGTGGATCTCTATCAGACACTGTTGAAACCGACACTCCATGCAATCTAACCACATGATCAATGTACAGCCTTTCCATGTTCTTCATGGAACACCTAACGTCATAGACAATGAAGTGGGCTGACTTAGAAAGCCTGTCAATCATCACCAAAATCGCATCACATCCCCTACTCGATCGAGGAAAGTGGGTCACAAAATCCATGGAAACGTGCTCCCAATTCCATTGAGGCACTTCTAAACTCTGTAGCAATCCTCCAAGTCTCATCCTCTCGACCTATTGACAGTTCAAGCATCGTGCTAAAAATCCAGAAATATCATTCGTCATGTATTCCCGCCAATAGTGCGACTTCAAGGCATGGTAAATCTTATTCTCACCCTGATGCACACTGTAACGACTACAATGGGCCTCGTTCAAGATAGTTTTTTTCAGGTCTATCATATTCAGAACCACTAATTTACCACAAAATCTCAGAAATCCATCAGAGGCAATAGTAAAATCACCCGACTGACCATTCTGGGATTATCCTCAGCTCATTTGTTAAGATAAAATTTATTAGTTTTGGTGAAAACAAAATAAGACAAGTTACTACTGGACAATCAGCCGATGCAGTCAACTGTTGGCGCAGCGGCGGATCAGGATCCCGTTCCCGGGGCGCAGCGGAAGATTTAAAAATTTGCATCGGAAACGGTCAATACATAATAATAAAGGCAATAAAACATCCATATGGTGTTTTAGATCGGTACCTTGATGGCGTCTAGGCGCCTAGCTTCGACCGATTTCACGAGGAAATCGGCACTTCAACGGTAGGCGGTCGTCGTTCTCTGAATCCGGTCCATGACTGAAAACTCGACTCCTTCGTCAGTCTGCACTAGAAAACGTGATGAATTTATCACGGACGGAATCTCCTCGTCGAGGTGGATGGAACAAGTCCAACCACGATGGCAGCGTACGGCGGCGGGCGGCGGTGCAAGGTGGGCGGCGGCCGTTAGGGAGAATGGAGGGAGAGGGGCGGCTAGTGCTCTAGGGTTTGGACTGTAGAGTTGTTGCGTTTGTAACCCTAGTCTAGCACATATATATATATATAGACATGTGATGGGCTTGGACCAGCCCAATGGGCCTGGAGCGGGCCTAGGTCCATATGAACATTCGGTTCAAGTCTATCACCGTGGCTTCATCATAATCCCGATCGACGATCAGATCGGACCGATCTTGTTGGGGAACCACGGCGGATCCGGATCACGCCTCCCGGCAAGGCAGCGGAAGAACAAAAATTTCCGGGAGACGATCAATACAATTCAATTACAAATAACAGACTATGGCATTCATAGGGTGTTTAGATTACTACCTTGCTGGCAACTCGTGCCTAAAACACATCTAGTACTCTGGCCAGAGATATATACACTATTATCCCCTCAGATAGAATAGGATATCCACGCATGTCTGCGAGCGGTGAATCCTCGACAATGATGCATCGACTCCTACATGCATCGGGGTCTCACCCAATCCCGCCGCCTGATGACCCCAAGTGAGTCGACAAACGAGTCAAAGTGAGACGCCTATCATGTAGAGTCTCAATGACGTTTCGAGTCGTGAGGACTAATCAGTACAACCAAGACCTCGGACTTATCCACTCGACAAATGGTAACCACTTGGAAAGTCCAAACGAGGGTAGTTCGATAGATCACCAGGTCACTATCTATCTGCATGCTCAGAACATCACAATGTTCCCTACCAATGAAACATGGTACTTCGCATCGTAGATACTAGTCTCTAGCTCGGGCGGCCTTATCCTCATTTTGACGGCCCAATCGACTAGGAACTTGTTCAGAATACACAGTGACTATTAGATGTGTTTCATGATAGCCGTCATATCCACTATCACATCTAACATACACTTTAGTGTATTCTAGGTCTTTACTCAACGCAATTGTTAATCATCATACAACACAATGAAAGTAAAGAATGCCATATAAGTAAATGCTAATATCATATATAAAGATTGTCATATACAAGAGTCTATGAACCCACACGCCACAAGTTGGCTAGTTGGGCATCTACTCTAACAATTTCCCACTTGCCCTAAAGCCAACTACTCATCAGACGCAGTCCCATTGTTTCGCGATGTTTTTCAAACAACGGTCCAGGAAAGGGCTTCGTAAGTGGATCAGCAACGTTGTCCGCAGAGGCGACTCTCTCAACTGCTATGTCACCTCTAGCCACAATATCCCGGATTATATGGTATTTCCTCAGTATGTGTTTGGATCTTTGGTGAGACCTAGGCTCCTTTGCTTGCGCAACGGCACCCGTGTTGTCGCAGTACACCGGGAATGGACCAACTCCATTAGGAATGACGCCCAACTCTTGGACGAAATTCCTTATCCAAACGGCCTCCTTGGCAGCAGTTGATGCTGCGATGTACTCAGCCTCAGTGGTTGAATCCGCGATGGTGTCTTGCTTGGAACTCTTCCAAGAGACAGCACCACCATTGAGCATGAATACAAATCCAGAGGTTGATTTCGAATCATCCACGTCACACTGGAAGCTAGAATCAGTGTAGCCTTCTAGTTTCAGTTCACCACCCCCATAGACCATGAACATATTCTTAGTCCTTCGCAAGTACTTAAGAATATCCTTCACGGCCTTTCAATGCAATTGGCCGGGGTTGGCCTGGTAGCGGCTCGTGACACTCAGAGCATATGCGACATCCGGTCTAGTGGAGATCATGCCATACATAATACTACCTATTGCCGAGGCATATGGCACACGTGTCATACTCTATCTCCTCATCAATATTTGGACACATAGACTTAGAGTGAGTGACCCCGTGGCACATAGGTAGGTGTCCTCTCTTGGACTCTTCCATAGAGAACCTATTAAGTATGGTATCGATGTAGGTAGCTTGGGTGAGTCCGAGCATCCGTTTAGATCTATCCCGATAGATCTGTATTCCAAGAATATAGGATGTTTCACCCATGTCCTTCATCGAAAATATACTAGACAACCATACTTTAGTTGACTGCAGCATTCCTACATCATTCTCAATGAGTAGAATGTCGTCAACATAAAGTACGAGGAATGTCACAGCGCTTTTAACTACCTTCTTGTATACACATGGCTCCTCGGGATTCTTGATGAAACCAAATTCCTTAATTGTTTCATCGAATCTCAGGTTCCAACTTCTCGATGCTTGTTTGAGACCGTAGATCGATCTCTGAAGCTTGCATACCTTATGCTCGCTTCCAACAGATGTGAAACCCTCAGGCTGCGTCATATAGATCTCTTCCTTAATGTTTCCATTAAGGAACGCAGTTTTCACATCCATTTGCCATATCTCCTAGTCGTACCATTCGGCTATGGCTAACAAGATTCTAATTGACTTGAACATTGCGACTGGCGAGAAGGTTTCGTCATAGTCAACACCTTACCTTTGAGTGTAACCTTTCGCGACCAGTCGTGCCTTGTAGGTCATTACCTTACCATCAGGCCCAAGTTTCCTCTTGTATACCCATTTACACCCAATAGGAACAATTACTTCGGGAGGATTAACAAGAGTCCAAACTTGGTTAGCATGCATTGAGTCAAACTCAGACTGCATTGCTTCAAGCCACAAATTAGAATCAGCATCGGAAATTGCCTCCTTGAAAGTTCTTGGATCAGATCCAACAACTTGATCACCTTGATCATCTTCAAGGAGAAAACCATATCTCTCAGGAGCCCTAGGGACCCTTTCGGATCTCCTAGGTGCGACCATTTCTGGTATTGGCTCTGGAGGTGCGGGAGACTCACCTGGTACTTCGATTGGATCTCGAACCTCTTCGAGTTCTACTATTCTGCCCTTTCTATCAAGTAGAAATTCCATTTCCATAAAGGTGACATTCCTAGAAACAAACACTTTTGTTTCGCTCGGTAGTAGAAGTAGTATCCAATGGAATTCTTTGGATACCCAATGAAGTAGCATAACATGGATCTCGTATCCAGCTTATCTCCCACTGTCTGCTTCACGTAAGCAGGACATCCCCAAATCCTCATGTATGAGTACTTGGATGGTTTGCCCATCCATATCTCATATGGAGTCTTATCCACTGCCTTGGTGTGGACATTGTTCAACAACATTACCACCGTTTCGAGCGCATAGCCCCAAAACGAGGTAGGAAGTTCATTGAAGCTCATCATAGATCGAACCATGTCCAACAAGGTCCGATTACGACGCTCCGCTACACCATTGAGCTGTGGTGTGCCCGGAGGGGTCCACTGTGCGAGAATCCCATTCTCTTTCAGATAGTCTTGAAATTCAGCACTCAAGTATTCACCACCTCGATCAGATCGAAGTGCTTTAATACTTTTGCCCAATTGATTTTCTACTTCAGCCTTGAATTCTTTGAACCTTTCAAAGGATTCAAACTTGTACTTCATTAAGTACAAGTACCTATACCTAGAGTAATCATCGGTAAAGGTGATGAAGTATGTGTGACCATATTTAGTACCAATATTAAACGGGCCGCACACATCAGTATGGATCAAATCCAATAGGCCTTGAGCACGCTCACCCTTGCCCTTGAAGGGTTGCTTGGTCATCTTTCCCTTAAGACAAGATTCACAAGTCGGTAGGGAGTTAATGTCTGACATATCAAACAAGTCCATCCTAACTAACTTGTTCATCCTACGTAGAGAAATATGACCTAGCCTAGCGTGCCAAAGTTGTGCTGGGTTCAAGTTATCATGTTTCCGTTTAATCGTTGTTGTATGTGCTTCGACATCGCGAGTTGGAACGTCTTTTAATTTTAAGGTGTATAAATCGTTTTCGCGTTCCCCAATTCCAATTAAACATTTATTCTTGAAAATATTGCAAATCGAATTAGCAAACATACAAGAATATCCATCACTATCAAGCATAGAAACAGAAATAATGTTCTTTATTAATTCGAGAACAAATAAAACGTTTCTCAATAACAACTTAAAATCAGAAGACAGAAATAAATAAACATCTCCTATAGCTACAGCAGCAACTCTTGCTCCATTGCCAAGCCTCAAGTGGGTCTCACCCTCTCTAAGACGTCGGCTTCTTGTCATCACCTGCAAATCATTGCAGATATGAGATCCACATCCGGTATCAAGTACCCAAGAAGTCGAATTAAGAGACATATTTATTTCAATGTAGAACATACCTTTTGCAGTTCACAACTGCTCGAGGTACTCCTTGCAGTTCCTCCTCCAATGCCCAGGCTTGTGGCAGTGGTGGCAAACATCCTCGCTCTTGTTTGGTTTAAAATTTTAACCACTTATTTCTGTATTATGAGCACCGGGCCTGACAAAATACCTCGTCATTGTTGTCTGCCATCAGACAGGATACTTCTTAATTTTTAATTCGGGAACAAATAAAACATCCTTCAATAACAACTTAAAATTTGACGATAGATATAAATAAACATCTCCTATAGCTACAGCAGCAACTCTTGCTCCATTGCCAAGCCTCAAGTGGGTCTCACCCTCTCTAAGACGTCGGCTTCTTGTCATCACCTGCAAATCATTGCAGATATGAGATCCACATCCGGTATCAAGTACCCAAGAAGTCGAATTAAGAGACATATTTATTTCAATGTAGAACATACCTTTTGCAGTTCACAACTGCTCGAGGTACTCCTTGCAGTTCCTCCTCCAATGCCCAGGCTTGTGGCAGTGGTGGCAAACATCCTCGCTCTTGTTTGGTTTAGAAGCCTTTGCCTTTGGCTTCTTGGCGGACTTTTCCTCCTTCGCAGGAGCAAAACGCTTCATGCTCTTACGTCTGGGCCCTTCTTCGCAGAGGAAGAAGAACCCAGAAGGAGGACGGGTTTGTCTTTATTTATGGTCCCCTCAAACACTACAAGCATGTTAACCACCTCTTCAAGGGTGGCCGCCAGCTTGTTCATGTTGAAGTTGACCACAAAGGGGTCAAATGCAGCGGGTAGAGAGAGGAGAAGTACATCCACTGACAGCTCGTGTGGAAGCGCGATATCAAGGCCCGACAGCTTTTCAACGAGCCCAATCATACGAACCCCATGCTCATGAACCGAAGTCCCATCGCGCATGCGGCTTGTCATAAGCTCCTTGACAGCCGTGAACCTCTCATGTCGAGAGTTCTCCCCGTACAGCTCTTTGAGATGAAAAAGTATGTCAGCAGCATACTTCGTCTTCTCAAAACGCCAGTTGCATTTCATTGGACATCGAAATGATAATCAAATATTTACAAACCGAAATCATACAAAACCTATCGCATACACCTAACAAATTGGGCACGGCTCTCGGTCATCCCAATCATGCAGATAATCTAATTAACATGCATAAATTAAATAATCCTATTATTTATCGCAAAATCATATTTTAATCATAAAATCGCATTTTATAATAAAATCGTTTTTTGTCGATAAAATCAAATTTTAATCAACAAAATCATATTTCATTATAAAATCATATTTTACAATTAAAATCACATTTTGCTAATTTTAATTATATCATATTGGGCTTAAAACAATTTTAGGCCCAAAAATCTCAAAATTTCAAAATCGATCAAAACGGGCCTGATATCGTATACCAGCCCGAAAACTTCACGGGCTGCCCGGGACAGGCCGGAACAAAACCCTAGAAGAAGTCAGCCGTCACGACATCGTCGGAACATCGCCGGAGCGGCGGTGACCGACACCACAAAAAACTCGTGGCGGCAGCGCACGACGCCGCGCCAAGCGCGACGCACGGCCGTCCGCACGTTGCGCGTCCAGCAGCCAACCTCCTCGTGCGACCAGCAGCGTCCAGAAAGCGGGCGTCGGCCAGTGGCGCAACCGTGCGCAAGGTAGCGCACGACAATCGCCCATCGTGCGGCAGCGTTTCGCCCATGGTCGGCGCATGGCAGCGCGCTTCCAGCACCAACGACGCGCAACCAGCGGCGTCCCACGTCCGGCCATCGTGCATGAAGGAGGCGCCCAGCGCCGCCCAGACATCAGCGCAACAATTGCGCTGGACAAGGCCAGCGTTGCGCGGCCAGCGTTGCGCGGCCCGCGCGCAAGTCGCGCGCCTCATGTGCGCAATACTGTATTTATCAGATCCGAAAACCTTGGCTCTGATACCACTGTTGGGGAACCACGGCGGATATGGATCACGCCTCCCGGTGAGGTAGCGGAAGAACAAAAATTGCCGGGAGACGATCAATACAATTCAATTACAAATAACAGACTATGACATTCATAGGGTGTTTAGATTGCTATCTTGCTGGCAACTCGTGCCTGGCTCCGACCAGTTTCTCGAGGAAACCGGAACTTCACGGTAGGCGGCGGTAGATAACGTCAATCTTGTCCATGACCAGATGCAAGACTCCTTCGTCAGCCTGCACTGGAAGGCCTGACGAGATCGGCGCGGACGGATTCTCCTCGTCAAGATTGGCCGGAACGATTTCCGGCGAAGCGGCGGCGGCGGCGGCGTGAGGCTTGAGGAGAGGGGGCGGTGGCTATTGCTTAGGTTTAGGGTTAAGAGTTTCAAGTGTTTTTGATTAAGTCTCCTAAGTCTATATTAAATAGACTTAGTGATGGATTTGGATCCGGCCCAACGGGCCCGGGTCCAACGGATGAACATTCGGTTCATCCCCATCACCGAGACTTCATCGTAACTCCGATCGCCGATCAGATCGGACGGATCGACTCAGTTTTCAAAACTGAATACTATGATCTGAAAAACCATTTTTCAGAACCCCAGTGCAAAATGACCGTTTTGCCCCTCAACAGCGGAAAATCACGATTTGAACCCTGTTGACTTTTAGGAAGTCCACTCCCCAAAATCCTCTTCGTATGCTCAACACATTGAGCTGAGTATCCGTGCGGGAATCTCGAATCTAGTACTTGTGTGACCCTCAATGGTTCAGGGATACAGCTAGCCGTGGGCCCACAACCATTGTGGTTCCGGAATCACAATTCCGGACTTGCCCATCGGATCATGGTAAGAGCGTCTAACAACATCGCCCCATGATCCCCTAGGTATCACTGATAGTGCCTGCAAGAACCAGAATCCTCGACAACGATGCATCGACTCCTACATGCATCGGGGTCTCACCCAATCCCGCCGCTTGATGACCCCAAGTGAGTCGGCAAACGAGTCAAAGTGAGACGCCTATCATGTAGAGTCTCAATGATGTTTCGAGTCGTGAGGACTAATCAGTACAACCAAGACCTCGGACTTATCCACTCGACAAATGGTAACCACTTGGAAAGTCCGAACGAGGGTAGTTCGATAGATCACCAGATAACTATCTATATGCATGCTCAGAACATCACAATGTTCTCTACCAATGAAACATGGTACTTCGCATCGCAGATACTAGTCTCTAGCTCGGGCGGCCTTATCCTCATTTTGACGGCCCAATCGACTAGGAACATGTTCAGAATACACAGTGACTATTAGATGTGTTTCATGATAGCCGTCATACCCACTATCACATCTAACATACACTTTAGTGTATTCTAGGTCTTTACTCAACGCAATTGTGAATCATCATACAACACAATGAAAGTAAAGAATGCCATATAAGTAAATGCGAATATCATATATAAAGATTGTCATATACAAGAGTCTATGAACCCACACGCCACAAGTTGGCTAGTTGGGCATCTACTCTAACAGATCTACACATTTTTACAAAACTGATTATTATGATGCGAAAACAATTTTTCAGACAACCTAGTCCAAAATTGCAGTTTAGCCCCTCCAAGTTTCAAGGATAGTCAAACTAGCCCAAACTATGGGGAAATTGCATTTTGACCCCTGTTGACTTTTAGGAAGTCGCACTTCCATACTTCCTCATCCTATGCTCAACAAATTGAGCTCAGTATCCATGCTGGAATTGTGAAACCAGTGCTTGTGCGACCCTCAATGGTTCAGGGATACAGCTAGCCGTGGGCCCACAACATGTGTGACTTCGAAACTACATTTTCGGACTAGCCCAACGGATCATGGTAAAGCGCCTAGCAACATCGCCCCATGATCCCCTAGGTATCACTGATAGTGCCTGCAAGAACCAGTTGGTCATGGTTAGCGTACAGTACGGTCCTTTCAACACATATATCCCAATCAGATCAACGACCATTGGTAAATCGAGAGTCGCTAGAGATCCAATAACCATGCATACATCTCGGAGATCAAATAGTGACATCACGTGTGTTACTAGGTAAACCCATTTACCTAAAAGATGTGTTTCATGATAGCCATCATATCCACTATCACATCTAACATACACTATGGTGCATTCTAGGTCTTTATCCAACACAATTGTTAACATTATAAAATAATGAAGATAAAGAATGCCATAAAAGAACACGAATTCCATAAATAAAGATCGTTTTACAAAGAGTCAACAAGAACCCACACGCCACAAGTTGGCTAGTTGGGCACCTACTCTAACAATCTCCCACTTGCCCTAAAGCCAACTACTCATCATACGTAGTCCCATTGTCTCGCGATGTTTTTCAAACAACGTTCCTGGCAAGGGCTTCGTAAGTTGATCACCAATGTTGTCTGCAGAGGTGACTTTCTCGACTACTATGTCACCTCTAGCCACAATATCCCGGATTATGTGGTATTTCCTCAGTATATGTTTGGATCTTTGGTGAGACCTAGGATCCTTTGCTTGCGCAACGGCACCCATGTTGTCGCAGTACACCGGGACTGGACCAACTCCTTCAGGGATCACGCCCAACTCTTGGACGAAATTCCTTATCCAAACCGCCTCTTTAGCAGTAGCTGATGCTGCGATGTACTCAGCCTCAGTGGTTGAATCCACGACGGTGTCTTGCTTGGAACTCTTCCAAGAGACAGCACCACCATTGAGCATGAATACAAATCCAGAGGTTGACTTCGAATCATCAACGTCACATTGGAAGCTAGAATCAGTGTAGCCTTCCAATTTCAGTTCACCACCCCCATAGACCATGAACATATTCTTAGTCCTTCGGTAAGTACTTAAGAATATCTTTCACGGCCTTCCGATGCATTTGGCCGGGATTGGCTTGGTAACGGCTCGTGGCACTCAGAGCATATACGACATCCGGTCTAGTTGAGATCATGCCATACATAATACTACCTATTGCCGAGGCATATGGCACACTTGTCATACTCTCTATTTCCTCATCAGTCTTTGGACACATAGACTTAGATAGAGTGACCCCGTGGCACATAGGTAGGTGTCCTCTCTTGGACTCTTCCATAGAGAACCGCTTAAGTATGGTATCGATGTAGGTAGCTTGGGTGAGTCCGAGCATCCTTTTCGATCTATCCCTATGGATCTGTATTCCTAGAATATAGGATGCTTCACCCATGTCCTTCATCGAGAATCTACTATACAACCATACTTTAGTTGATTGCAACATTCCTACATCATTCCCAATGAGTAGAATGTCATCAACATAAAGTACAAAGAATGTCACAGTATTTTTAACTACCTTCTTATACACACATGGCTCCTCGGGATTCTTGATGAAACCAAATTCCTTCATTGTTTCATCAAATCTCAGGTTCCAACTTCTGGATGCTTGTTTGAGACCGTATATCGATCTCTGAAGTTTGCATACTTTATGCTCACTTCCTACAGATGTGAAACCCTCAGGCTGCGTCATATAGATCTCTTCCTTAACGTTTCCATTAAGGAACGCAGTTTTTACATCCATTTTCCATATCTCATAGTCGTACCATGCGGCTATGGCTAATAGGATTCTAATTGACTTGAACATTGCGACTGGTGAAAAAGTTTCATCATAGTCAACACCTTGCCTTTGAGTGTAACCTTTCGCGACCAGTCGTGCCTTGTAGGTCAGTACCTTACCATCAGGCCGAAGTTTTCTCTTGTATATCCATTTACACCCAATAGGAACTATTCCTTCGGGAGGATTAACAAGAGTCCAAACTTGGTTTGAATGCATCGAGTTAATCTCAGATTGCATTGCTTCAAGCCACAAATTAGAATCAGCATCGGAAATTGTCTCCTTGAAAGTTCTTGGATCACATCGAATAGTTTGATCACTTTGATCATCTTCAGGGAGGAAACCATATCTAACAGGAGCCCTAGGAACCCTTTCAGATCTCCTAGGTGCGTCCATTTCTGGATTTGGCTCTTGAGGTGCGGGAGATTCACTTGGTACTTCAGTTGGTTCTCGAACCTCTTCGAGTTCTACTATCTTGCCTTTTCTATCAAGTAGAAATTCCCTTTCCAGAAAGGTGGCATTTCTAGGAACAAACACTTTCGTTTCATTGGGATAGTAGAAGTAGTATCCAATAGAATTCTTTGGATACCGAAGTAACATAAGATGGATCTATTATCCAGCTTATCTCCCACTGTCTGCTTCACGTAAGCAGGGCATCCCCAAATCCTCAAGTATGAGTATTTGGGCGGCTTTCCCATCCATATCTCATACGGAGTTTTATTCACTGCCTTGGTGTGGACATTGTTCAACAACATTATCGCCGTTTCGATCGCATACCCCCAAAACGAGGTAATAAGCTCAGTGAAGCTCATCATAGATCGAACCATGTACATCAAGGTTCGATTACGACGCTCCGCTACACCATTGAGTTGTGGTGTGGCCGGAGGGGTCCACTGTGGGAGAATCACATTCTCTTTAAGATAGTCTTGAAATTCTGCACTTAAGTATTCTCCACCTCGATCGGATCGAAGCGTTTTAATACTTTTCCCAACTGATTTTCTACTTCAGCCTTGAATTCTTTGAACTTTTCAAAGGATTCAGACTTGTGCTTCATTAAGTACAAGTACCCATACCTAGAGTGATCATCGGTAAAGGTGATGAAGTATGTGTGACCGTACTTAGTACCAATGCTAAGTGGGCCACACACATCAGTGTGGATCAAATCCAATAGGCCTTGAGCACGTTCAGGCTTGCCCGTGAAGGGTTGTTTAGTCATTTTTCCCTTGAGACAAGACTCACAAGTAGGTATGGAGTTAATGTCAGACATATCAAACATGTCACTCCTAACCAACTTGTTCATCCTGCTCAAGGAAATATGACCTAGCCTAGCGTGCCAAAGTTGTGCTGGGTTCAAGCTATCATTTTTCCTTTTAATAGTTGTATGTGTTTCCACATCGCGAGTTGGAACTTCTTTTAATTTTAAGGTGTATAGATCATTTTCGCGTTACCCAATTCCAATAAAACATTCATTCTTGTATATATTACAAATCGAATTGGAAAAATGACAAGAATATCCATCACTATCAAGCATAGAAACAGAAATAATGTTCTTTATTAATTCGGGAACAAATAAAACGTTTCTCAATAACAACTTAAAAATTTGAAGACAGAAATAAATAAACATCTCCTATAGCTACAGCAGCAACCCTTGATCCGTTGCCAAGCCTCAAGTGGGTCTCACCCTCTCTAAGACGTCGGCTTCTTGTCATTACCTGCAAATCATTGCAGCTATGAGATCCACATCCGGTATCAAGTACCCAAGAAGTAGAATTAAGAGACATATTTATTTCAATGTAGAACATACCTTTCGCAGTTCACAACTGCTCGAGGTACTCCTTACAGTTCCTCCTCCATTGCCCAGGCTTGTGGCTGTGGTGGCAAACATCCTCAGATTTATTTGGCTTGGAAGTCCTTGCCTTTGGCTTCTTGGCGGGATTTTCCTCCTTCGCAGGGGCAGAACGCCTCTTGCCCTTGCGTTTGGGTCCCTTCTTCACAGAGGAAGAAGAACCTATAAGGAGGACGGGCTTGTCCTTCTTTATGGTCCCCTCGAACGCTACAAGCATGTTCACCACCTCTTCAAGGGTGGCTTCCAGCTTGTTCATGTTAAAGTTGACCACAAAGGGGTCAAATGCAGCAGGGAGTGAGAGGAGAAGCAGATCCACAGACAACTCATGTGGAAGTGTGATATCAAGGCCCACTAGTTTCTCAATGAGTCCAATCATACGAACCCCATGCTCGCGGACCGAAGTCCCATCGCGCATGAGGCTCGTCATGAGCTACTTGACAGCAGTGAACCTCTCAATCCAAGAGTTCTCCCCATACAGCTCCTTGAGATGAAGGTGTATGTCAGCAGCATACACCGTCTTCTCAAAGCGCCGCTGTATTTCGTTAGACATCGATGCTATCAGATAACACAGTGCCTTAAGCTCGTCGTCCCACCATTTGTCCAGATTAGCCAGTTCCTCAGGACTGGCATCGGCAGGGGCTTCCTTTGGAGGAGTCTTCTCTAGCGTGTAGAGAAGTTTCTCCGAAGCCAAAACAATTTTGAGGTTTCGAAGCCAATATTGGTAGTTCAAACCAGTGAACTTGTTGCTATCCAGTATAGCAGCAAGTGGATTTTTGATTGAAGACATTGTAATAGCAGTTTATACTGAAAAGAAAGACAGACATGCATTACAGACTATTTATGAAAAGCGCTAAGACATAAAACAAGGTCATTTAGTTTTAATGAATTACCCTCCCACTATTTTAACGATTTCACCACCCTCTAATGAAATCGAGAAAGCAAGTTTTCTTAGTGGGTACACAGAGTCCAATCAAGAAATCATGGTCCCGAATAATATCAGCCAACCATGATCCTCAAAAGGTAGTGCCCAATTGCAACAGGTGCAACCTCCATGTATTTACCTCACGTCCAGTAAGGGCCCAATAATATGACGCCGATTACTATCACGTGTCAAGATGACCCATCAATGTTGAGTTGTGAAGGACGGTCCCCTTAACGTTCCCAATAATATGAGCCAACGTTAAAAGGAGTTCCAACAAACTCACATCGAGTGTCAATGACGTGCACAGCTTTCTGGCATACATAACCCCCTCCATAATATGAACCGGGCCATGCATACGGGTAGCATCGACGTACACTCATTGTTGATGGAAGGTAGGAAATTTTAAAAAAATTTAAATTCCCTTAGTTTATCGAATAAACATTTTAATCTTGATATAAATTTTAAATCAAATTTAAAATGAGATATTTTAATTTTGAAATTAGGTCTCAATAATTTTAAATCACATTTAAAAACGTGGATTTTACAGATATATATCGCATATATATAATTGGGATGATCGATAGCGAGAGCTATGCGATCCGTGGTTGCCAAGCACGGATCTAGGTCCAGTCCTAGGTGAAATACAGTATGCAAATGCAATCCTATTACATTAGCTTCCAGTTTTACAAATCTTCGGTCTTCAATATCTTTGATCATCATCTCCACCATATTCAAATATGTCCTCCCACTAAGTCTAATATTTACATTTAAATAGCCATGACAAGTAGGGATACAATTTTAAAGGGGTGGGAACGGGCCGATAAACCAGGCCCACTTAGAAATAGATATCAACAATATTTCAACCAAAATTTGTAAAACCTAGCATACACCTAACACATTGGGCACGGCTCTCGATCATCCCAAACATACAATCAATTCAAATAATTGACAGAAATAATCAAATCAAATTTGATAATTTTCGGCGCCGGCTGCCGGAAAAAAAATTTTTTTTTTTGAAATTTTAATTTGAGATCTGATGCAATACAGGTACAAAATTATGTATTGACAGATCCGAGCCAAAGCTCTGATACCATTGTTGGCGCAGCGGCGGATCTGGATCCCGTTCCCGGAGCGCAGCGGAAGATTTAAAAATTTGCACCGGAAACGGTCAATACATAATAATAAAGGCAATAAAACATCCATAGGGTGTTTTAGATCGGTACCTTGCTGGCGTCTAGGCGCCTGGCTCCGACCGATTTCACGAGGAAATCGGCACTTCAACTGTAGGCGGTCGTCGTTCTCCAAATCCGATCCACGACTAAAAACTCGTCTCCTTCGTCAGTCTGCACTAGAAAACATGAAAAATTTATCACGGGCGGAATCTCCTCGTCGAGGTGGTTGGAACAAGTCCAACCACGGCGGAAACGGATGGCAGCGGACGGCGGCCGACGGGCGACGGCGCAAGGTGGGCGGCGGCCGTGAGGTAGAATGGAGGGAGAGGGGCGGCTAGTGCTCTAGGGTTTGGAGTGTAGTGTTGTTGTGTTTGTAACCCTAGCCTAGCACATATATATATATAGACATGTGACGAGCATGGACCAGCCCAATGGGCCTGGGGCGTGCCCAGGTCCATATGAACATTCGGTTCAAGTCTATCACCATGGCTTCATCATAATCCCGATCGACAATCAGATCGGACCGATCTGCACAGTTTACAAAACTGAGTATTATGATGCGAAAACAATTTTTCAGACCACCTAGTCCAAAATTGCAGTTTAGCCCCTCCAAGTTTCAAGGATAGTCAAACTAGCCCAAACTTTGGGGAAATTGCATTTTGACCCTTGTTGACTTTTAGGAAGTCGCACTTCCATCCTTCCTCATCCTATGCTCAACAAATTGAGCTCAGTCTCCGTGCGGTAATCGTGAAACCAGTACTTGTGTGACCCTCAATGGTTCAGGGATACAGCTAGCCGTGGGCCCATAACATGTGTGACTCCGAAACTATATTTTCGGACTAGCCCAGCGGATCATGGTAAAGCGCCTAGCAACATCGCCCCATGATCCCCTAGATATCAATGATAGTGCCTGCAAGAACCAGTTGGTCATGGTTAGCGCACAGTACGGTCCTTTCAACACATATATCCCGATCAGATCAACGACCATTGGTAAATCGAGATTCGCTAGAGATCCAATAACCATGCATACATCTCGGAGATCAAATAGTGACATCGCATGTGTTACTAGGTAAACCCATTTACCTAAAACACATCTAGTACTCTGGCCAAAGATTTATTACACTATTATCTCCTCAGATAGCATAGGATATCCATGCACAAAGGCGAGCGGTGAATCCTCGACAACGAATCATCGACTCCTACGTGCATCGGGACCTCACCCAATCCCGCCACCTGATGACCCCAACTGAGTCGGTAAACGGGTCAAAGTGAGGCACCTATCACGTAGAGTCTCAATGACGTTTCGAGTAATAAGGGCTAATCTGTACAACCAAGACCTCGGACTTAATCCACTCGACAAATGGTAACCACTTGGAAAGTCCAAACGAGGGTAGTTCGATAGATCACCAGGTCACTATCCATCTGCATGCTCAGAACATCACAATGTTCCCTACCAATGAAATGTGTTACTTCACATCGCAGATGCTAGTCTCAAACTCGGGCGGCCTTATCCTCATTTTGACGGCCCAATCGACTAGGAACGAGTTTAGAACACACAGTGACTATTAGATGTGTTTCATGATAGCCATCATATCCACTATCACATCTAACATACACTATGGTGCATTCTAGGTCTTTATCCAACACAATTGTTAACATTATAAAATAATGAAGATAAAGAATGCCATAAAAGAACACGAATTCCATAAATAAAGATCGTTTTACAAAGAGTCAACAAGAACCCACACGCCACAATTTGGCTAGTTGGGCACCTACTCTAACATCAACAACTTCGCATATTCAGATGTCAGTGTTTGAGTAGAAGAAGTCAGAAAATTGGTGTGAATATTTCAGTTGTTAGATATCAGATCTTGGTATTCAGGTATATTTCAGAGGATGTATTTGCACGAAGTTATCAGTTTCTGGTATCGGGTTGTTATTTCAGCAGTAGTGAAATTCAGATTGGTATAATCAGCCGTTGGTATAATCAGCCGATGGTATAATCAGTCGATGGTAAGTATTCAGCAGTTGGGTGATTATTTCAGAAGGAAGTATACTCAGTCGTTGGTGAAGATTATCACATGGTGTTATCAGCCGTAACCATTTTGATGATAAATAAACTACGTCGTTTGGATAAGTTGAAACAACAACGTTTGGTATATGCGCTCATTCATTCGTTGGTTAGCTTTCAGCTGCTGGTATTATTCAAGTGTTTAAAGCACCCAGTCGTTGCAAATACTTTCAAGCATATTTTAGCTGCAACTTCCTTAAAAACGATGAGAGAAATCAATGGAGTACATTCAGGCACAAACTCGAATCGATTCAAACATAATCTCAGTTCGAATTGGAGCAAATAAATGGTGAAGATTGAATCGTACATATGCCTGGAATTAAGGAGACAACGTTGGTACTATTTTGGGTAAATAGTACACATTTACAGAGAACGTTTTACGGTTATTGCACAAATATGGAAAACAACAATATGGCTCTGACAGTGTGCAATTTTCCCATGTAGTGGAGCAGAAAAGACGGTTGCATGATTATCAGTATTTTCAAAAGGGATTTTGTTCCTTAGTCGAATTAATCGACTGTTGTGAACGAAGGGTATAAATAGCAGAAGTTTGAATTGAAGAAGTTGTTGGTCCGAAAATAGGATCAAAAAGATCAGCAGCCACACTTTTTGAAGAGTTAAAACCATTTTGCGTGCTGCTACTTAAAATTGGAGGTGCAATACCTTTTTTTCTTGAACACTTAAAAAAATCACAAGAGCACCGGAGACAGATCTGTTATGATTTAAAAATCATGCGGAAAATACCAGAACTGAATCATAATATTTTAAAACCAACTCAAACAGATTTATGTTCCACATGAATCTGTTCGAGACTTACTGTGCTTGTGTGCTGAACTGTATGCGTGAGTGCTGAAATAAAATCACAAGAGCACCGGAGACAGATCTGTTATGATTTAAAAATCATGCGGAAAATACCAGAACTGAATCATAATATTTTAAAACCAACTCAAACAGATTTATGTTCCACATGAATCTGTTCGAGACTTACTGTGCTTGTGTGCTGAACTGTATGCGTGAGTGCTGAAATATAAGCAAGTGCTGAATTATGCGATGCTAAGTATGAAATACAAGTGCTGAAATCTGTGTATGCGTGCTAAAGGAAAAGCAAGTGCTGAAAGCTTAAAGAAAACGATACACAAGATATGTTTCTGGAAGTTCGGACCTCAATGTCCTACATCTCCCCTTCTTCCACCTCGGAAGGCTCCACTAGAAGACTTTGATCTATACAACACGTACAGACCCAATCCTGCAACCAGCAGCTGTGAGAACTCCTAGACTTCACAAATGCACACCAGCCGCAACTGTGTGACTAACTACATACACAAGTTTAACATCATCGTGCTTGGACGGGACCTGTTTGTGAAATGGGTTTTGATTCACTCGCTAAACAATTTAGCTCAACTCACAAAATGTGCGAGTGAATCTGTGTGTGAGAATTACAGTGTAAGCACAACTTTTGAATAAATCAATCTCACACACTCGGGAAGTTGCTTCTACACAAGCTAATCTAGACTCAGCAGCAGACACTCAATAAGCGCTCCTCTCTAATGGCGGTCTGCTGCTTCGCCTCCAGGAATCTTCCCTCTGTTTTTGTCTCTTCGCTCAATCAACAATCGTCAAACTTCTTCCTTCAAATCTTCTCCCTTAAATAGCCTCTGATTGAATATAGCCGTTAGACAAATTCCAATCTCTTCTGCGCTTGTCAAGGCCAAATTGTCGTCTTTCCAAATGCGTGCAATGCTCCTCTGTAAATTTTACTGTTTCCCAGAATAGTACAAATCTTGTTCCCTTAATTCCAGGCAATTTGCACGACTTAATCTCAGCCATTGATTCTTCCATCTTGAGCGGTGATTGCGTCCAACAGCTTAATGTTCTCCAACAAGTTCTTCAACAGCTGTTCGCTCAGCTGTTGTCTTTTCTTTGTCACAACACTTCGCGCAACAGCTGTTTCTTTTCTGCGTCTGGTTGTCGCTCCTTTGCAATTCACTTCGCATCTGGTTTTCCTTTTCATTGCTGCGACTGTTGTCCAGACGTTGATCTTGAAGTGCTTGCGACTGGTACATCATCTTGCGACTGGATGCATATCAACAGCTGGTCTATTGTATGCGTCGACTGGTTTTCCACGTGTGATTTTCCAGCGCCTGGTTATTCATAAGATCCAACGACTGGTTGAATAAGACTCTGTAGCTCTCGTCTGGATAAAGCTCCACTGTAGCTTGCGTCTGGTTGCAAAACGGTGTCGCTTTAACTAAATAAAACGCTGTCGTTTGCACATGCTACCATTTGAGATCTTGCGTCTGGATTCAATGTAATCCTGCAACTGGTTATCAAACACGCTGTCGTTTTAACTTAATCATACGACATCTTTTGCAAAGCTCTCGACTGGTTATACTTTACTGTACACTTCGACTGGATACTAACCACTGTTCACTGCGACTGGAAACTAACCACTGTTCACTACGACTGGAAAGAATTACTTCAAAACGCCGTCGTTTCTAATATACTGTTTCTCGCATCTGAATAGTAATCCTGTCTACTGGTTTTCCTTTCCTTTGACAAACACCAGATAACTTGTTCCATTTTGTTATCACCAAAACCATAAATTTTATCCTAACAATTTCCCCCTTTTTGGTGATGACAAAACTCCAGCAGCCGCAATAAATAGATAGGAAAAAATAAATTGCACATGAGCTGCTGAAAATCAAATTTCATTACACAGGAAGAGTTGTACATAAGTTTTGTACAAAGGAGATTTAAATCAAAATCCTCTTCTCCTTCTAGAGGAACTACTTCTCTTTTCTCTTCTAGCCCTCTCTCTTTCTCTTTGAAATCTGTCAGACTCTTCAAAATCTGATTGGCGAATTCTTTCAGCTGCTTCTTCTACAGAGATAACTAGCCCGCTCTCTAAGAGGTGTCTTCGCGCCTGTTCCACTCGTTCTGCAATGGTTCCAGTAGTGCGTGGGAAAGTTGATATTCTCACAGCACTACTGCCACCAGCAACATCACGAGGAGATTGAGGAGTAGGCAAGGGGCGACGCTCCACACGAACAGGAGGAGGGCGGCTGCTACTTCCACTTTCCCCCTTTTTGGCATCACCGCCACGAATAAACTCAACGATATCCGCAAATTGGGTGGAGAGGCTTAGAAGATCCGCTGATATTCTGTTCTGAAACTCCAACTGGTCATTTCGAAGGGCAGCCACTTGTCCATCCAATGCATTTAGTTTCGCCTCTTGTGCTCTTTGGTTTTTCTTGATATCAAAGAGATCTTGAAAAATCGTCCCTACAGGAGCCATCAAGACTTTCTTCAGATCATTCATTTGTTTGCTCTGCCTCTCAAGAATATCACAAGCATCCTGAAACGTTTTGCAAAGCCAGGCTTGCTGTTTAAGAAGATCTCCTCGAACATTGAATTCAACAGTATTGACCTTGGAGCGAATATCGTGGGTAGACTCATCAATTCGCTGAGAAAAATAAGATTTGAGATCTTCAAGAGCAGCGGTAGACACATTGGAAGCAACTGGTGCTGATGTATGGGCAGCTGCTTGATCACGCACAGGCAAATCCTCAGAGTCAAAATGTAGAGAAACATCAGAGGAGGATGAACTAGATTCCTGAAGAGGAGAAGCGGCCGGAGAAGATGCGGGACTCTGAACAAAATACAGTTTCTCTTCCTGAGCAGTAGTCGACAAAATAGGTGGTCCCAATGCATAGGCATAATCCGGTGGAGAAGGAGACCTGTACACTGTGTCCCCACTGGAAGACGCTGAATCAAAATCGGAACCTGATTTACCACTGGAATACCAACAACGGAGCGGCTCCCCAATACTGTACTGGCTCAATAAACAAAACAGAGGGAACAATAATATTTTGAACAGCAGGGGCGGGCATCTCTACTTTCTTCAGAAATAATGACAACCTGCATCCGCTCCTCCAGAAACCAGGGCCCTGCAGGGGCGTCCAAATTCCATCCACAAAAATCATCGGTATCACCCAACAGGTAGACTTGGCCACGGAGAAAAATTGGGCGAGCACAGCGCCGCAATCTACGGCGTAATCAAAAGCCGTAGAAGTGCAAGGTTGCTCGAAAATAATACCATGTTCTTGCTGTTGAATGCGAAGAGCTTCCAGAGATTTAGAGTGGACGGCAGACAAAAGATCAAACATTTGGCTTGCAGTTGCCGTCCACGGTTGCCCAGACACTAGATATTGTCGATGAGAATCCAAGAATTTTCTGAGCAGCATTTCCCAGTACCTGGCAAGAATATACAATCTTCTCTTCACGGCCGTTTCCAGTGAGTCTGTCTCGGCCCAATCCAACATCAATTTTTCTTTTGCTTTCAATGCCAGTAATGCATCAAGATCTGTCAATTTATTCAGGGAAAAATAATGAAAGAAATCAACCACATCAGCCATCACCTGATCACGAAGATCCACCAGAAATTCGACATCTCCACAGATAAGTTCTACCGTTTCTTGCGCAGGATTTCTTTGGACAGGATCATCCTCGACCAAGAGTCCCTTCGCTTTATCATGCATAAAAATAGATTCACCAATCCTGATCTTTGAAATTTCCGCGTCAGTGATGGACGGTAGCATCATATCATCACAAATTTGCACCAGAAGATCATCGACAGACATGAGCTCCTCAAAGCTTCTCTTGCTGCCTACAGTTTGCTTACTAGACTCCCCAAAATCCATTGTTCCAGCTGTTTGCCCAGCTGTATCCAATTCCAAGAAAATGTGATCTAATCTTCAGAGGCCTGGTCCTCTTGATCCCCAGCAACAAACGCTTCATCAAAAGCCCGATCAAACCAGGTCTCAACCCGACCACCTTGTACATCATCTTGTTTTTCAAAAATCAGGTCCAATTGAGTTAGGACTTGTCTAATGGTGGCATCGGCATCCTCAGTAGCAATCTACTTGACTGGTATGTGCTCCTCAGTCGCAACTCCTACGACTGGAATTTGCTCCTCAGTCGAAGGGACAGCAGCGATTGGTTCTTCAAGACAAGTTTCTTAGCTGCGACTGGCTTGCTTTTAGTGGTCCTTTTCTTTTTAATCACCGGAGCCACATCAGCATCAACACTCGCCGGCCTCTTCTTGGACACCGTCCTCTTGACCGGTGTTGTCTTAGCCCGAGGTGCATCGCCCACCTCTTCGACCCCAACATTCTCATTTACCGAAACAATGCGGTGAACAGCCTTTTCATTCAAGATGCGGGGGGCAGGAAAAGCTTTGGATTCACCAAGTTCCAGCCCGGGTATATTCTTTAGCAAAACACAAATTTGGATGGCGTAACCCTTGGCCTGGCGTGAATCAGGAGTCACCATCTCTTTGAGCACTCCAAACAGGAGATTTCCCCAATTGACTTTGACGTCAAACATGATCGCCGTCATTAACAAGAATCGATCTCGTGTCACCGCATCAAAAGACCCGGCTTTAACAAACAGAGACTTTGCCAAAATATCACTTAACAGACGAAACGGCATCTTTACTTCCTTTTTCAGACACGAAGTACTAACCTCCTTTTCAGAAGCAGAGAAAAGCTTTTGCGCGTTAGATAAGAGATCCCTGGGCACCTCCGATAGGTCTGTCAGCCCCTCCGTTGGCAACCCAAACGCCGCAGCAAACACGGATTCACTGATCTCAACAGCTGTGCCACTGATGGTACTAACAACCATGCCATCTCTCACAGAACCATTTTCAAAGAATTCGATAAGAGCTTGTTCATGGAAGATAGCGGAACATCCCAAGAACTCCATCAATCCCGTCGATACAAGAGTTTCAAACATCTGTACTATACCAGCATCATCAAGGCGAAAAACAGAGTCGAAATCGACGTGGTGGCTACGACTGATTAAGGAGGATGCCATTTCCGATGAATTAGAAAGTGTTAGAGTACCTGCAATGTATTTGAGAGAAAGAATACAAGAGAATACGAGAATGCAAATGATGCAAGGTAGAAGAAGATAAACAGTAAACGCGTAATATATATAAGGAATACGAAAAGTTTTAGAAAAGGAACGATGTAGATGTGACTGCTGGAATGATGACAAAAACACGTGTCAATCATCCAGAGGCACGTACTATTTTGGGAAAAGATTTTCAAAATATTGCAACAGTACAGAGTAAAAGATTTTGCAAAATATTTTAAGTAAGCAGAATATTTTTCAAAGAAAATTTGCAAAGTAAATATTTTAATCGTAGAAACGCGAGCCAAAAAGTAATGAGTCACAACTGCTGCGACTGGTTTTAAAACCTTGCAGCTGGTATTTTAATATATCGCTTGGGTAACCAAGATCTGGTCACACATAAGTATCAACTGTATATATGCAACGTCTGAGTGTCCAGACGCAACATATTCAGATGACGTCACACTTATTAATCAGACTTGGTTTCCCTTGCGACTTGTATATTGCGACTGGTATACCTTGCGACTGGTATACCGGTCGACTGGTACTTTCCAACGCAAGTTGTTCCCTCGACTGAAGGCTACTGTTCCCCCTGAACAAGATACCTTCAGTTGAAGTAGACAATGGATTTCAACCTGCAACTGTTAGTGCACATAAATTCAAGGCAATTCAAGAAGACCTAAAGAGTTTCTAAAATAAGAAAACTTAGCGTCCGACAGAGGCTTTTTGAAAATATCAGCTACTTGCTGCTCAGTTGACACATACTCCAGCCGAACGTCCTTCTTTAGCACGTGGTCTCTTATGAAATGATTCCTTATATCGATGTGCTTGGTCCGTGAGTGCAGTACAGGGTTCTGAGTGATTGCAATTGCACTTGTGTTGTCACAGAGAATAGGAGCTTCAGAAGCATCAATGCCATAATCCTTCAATTGATGTTGAATCCACAGGATTTGTGCGCAACAACTGCCAGCAGCAAGATATTCCGCTTCAGCAGTTGATGTGGCAATTGACGTTTGCTTCTTACTAAACCAAGAGATCAGTCGATCCCCTAGAAATTGACATGTACCACTTGTGCTCTTGCGATCAATCCTACAACCTACGTAATCTGCATCACTGTACCCAATTAATTCAAAGCCGGAGTCTTTGGGATACCAAAGACCCACGTTAGGAGTACCCTTCAAATATTTCAATATTCGCTTTACAGCAATGTAATGCGATTGCTTTGGCTCTGCTTGGAATCTAGCACACATACAGACAGCAAACATGATGTCTGGTCTGCTAGCAGTCAAATAAAGCAAAGAGCCTATAATACCATGATACAAAGATACCTCAATGGCAGTTCCAGCTTCATCTTTGTCCATCTTGATCGTGGAGCTCATGGGAGTAGCTGCTGCTGAGCTGTTTTCCATTCCAAATTTCATCAGCAGTTCTTTAGTGTATTTAGCCTGGTTGATGAATATTCCATTATCCAACTGGCGTCACTTGTAAGCCTAAGAGAAAGTCAGCTCCCCCATCATGCTCATCTCAAATTACCGATGACTTGCTCAGGTGGATGATTTCTATTCCACCGAAGATCAAGTCCAATGGGATTTGATTGTTGTTCCCCCTGAGTTGCTGGATGATTTGCCATGACTGGATCAGCAGACGCCAATTGAGTTGAATCGTTAGCTTGTGCGTCTGCTTCCTGATGGTGAGAAGTGCTTGCGGCTGGTACATCAGCAGGCGGCCTCGATGTGCTCTCGACTGGTTCACCAGTCGATGGTCTTAAATGATGAGTTCTTGCGGCTGGTTCATCAGTCGATGGTCTTGATGCTAATTGAGTGGAAGTCGCGACTGGTTGTCCAGCAGGTGAACTCGTGACTTGATGAATATCTCTGCGACTGGGTGTCCAGCAGATGAACTTGATGCTATTTGGGAATTGCTTGCTGCTGGTTGGCCAGTCTATGGTTGAGCGTCGTCTGATTGTATATTGCTTTGATTCTTAGACGCTTCTTCACCAGCAGCTGGTGCACTTGTAATTTGATCTTGTGGCTGATCAATGTTAGTTAAATCAATAACAACTGGATTACCTGCTGGATCTTGTTGAACGTTGTTGTGCATTGTGACCACTGCTGGTTCTTCCCCCTCAGCTGATTCTCTTTGTGCCACGTCATCGTCTGATTTTTCAAGACTTGTCGATTCCAGACGTGAACACAAGTCGTGTAAGCTTGCAGCTGAGTTTGACTTGAAGCTTGTTTCATCAAATACTACGTGAGCAGTTTCCTCAACATTTAAGCTTCTGCTGTTGAACACTCTGTAAGCTTTTCTTACTGCTGAATATCCTAAAAAGATACATGCATCAGATTTTGGTTCAAAAGCTGTTAGATGCTTCTTGCCATTATTATGAATGAAGCACTTGCATCCAAACACCCTGAAATAAGAAATATCAGGCTTCTTGCTATTCCAGATCTCATAGGGTATTTTATCATGCATCCTATTTATCATTGATCTGTTCTGAGTATAGCATGCTGTATTAACTGCTTCTGCCCAGAATTTTTGCGAAATACCTGAATAAGAAATCATAGATCTAGCAGCTTCTTTTAAAGTGCGATTTCTCCTCTCAGCTAGGCCATTTTGCTGAGGAGTTCTAGCTGCTGAAAGCTCATGCTCTATTCCAATATCATCCAGATAAGAAGATAATTTTTGATTTAAAAACTCTGTTCCTCGATCACTTCTTATCCGGTTGACTGTACAAGATTTGACATTTTGTAAACGTTTTAAAAGCCTAATCAACTGGTCAGCGGTATCTGATTTTGCTTTTAAAAACACCACCCAAGTATATTTGAAAAATCATCAACGATTACTAGGGTGTAGTTCATTCCCCCTAAGCTGGTTATAGAAACAGAACCAAAAAGATCCATATGCAAAAGCTCTAAGCTTTGGGAAGAACGTTTACCGCCTTTGGTTTTGAAAGTAGATTTGATTTGTTTTCCCAGTTGACAAGCTGCACAAATCTTGTCCTTAGAAAAAGAGATTTTAGGCAGACCAAAAACCATATCATGTGTACTCAACTTAGCAATAGTTTTGAAATGCAAGTGATTCATTCGCTGGTGCCACAACCAGCTCTTGGAAGAGCCAGCTGCAAGACACAAATGTTCAGACTTCACTTGCTCTAACCAGTTGATAACGTAGGTGTTCCCAGAACTCTTACCCACCAACACAGTTAGACCAGTTGAGTCCTGAACTGTGCACGTGTGTTGTTGAAAATTAACAAGGAAACCTTTGTCACAAAGCTGACTGATACTTATCAGATTGTAACGCAAGTTATCAACAACAAGAACATCAGAAATTGAGATGTTACCATGGGTAAGCTTACCCTTACCCACAGTGTTACCATATGCGTTATCTCCAAATACAATTTTTGCTCCTTTGTGTGGAATCACATCTTTCAGCAGCTTCGGATTTCCAGTCATATGTCTTGCACATCAACTGTCTAAGTACCACACTTTTGATGTGTCTGCTGGTTCGTACCTGTGATCCTGCAATTATACAAAGAAACTTTTGGTACCCAATTTTACTTGGGTCCAGATTGGATTACCCCTTTCGGGACCCAGATTTGAACAATCCTTACGGTTTTTCCACTTCTAGGATCCACGAAAGTATGTGCAAAATCACGTGCTGGTCTTTTGAGTTTTGGTTTCATACTTTGAGGCTTGAACCTCTCAGGTTTTGAAAATCCGATACCAGCTTTTCCATTTTCGTTCAGCTTTGGAGAGTTCTGATTATCATACTTCACCGACTCAAGGCAGTTATACATCATGTCAGTTTTGACAAAGCTCATTTTATTGAACTTGTCGTAGGCTGGTCGTGATTGAGTACTTGACTCTCCCTCACAGAACTCACTATTGTTGAATCCAATACCAGTCTTATCACTGGCTTGATTTTGGCTTTCATATAGTTTGCAGAGAGAAAGATTAGCCTTGTTCCAGGAGCTCATTTCTATAGTTAATTTAGCAACTTCAGCCTTGAGCTCGCTGGTCTCATTTTTCAGCATCTAATTCTCAGCTTGTAGCTTACTCAACTCAGTCTTTAGAATGTCAGTATCTTCAAGCTCATCAGAACTTGAGTCAGTTGAACTACTCTTTAGACTCATGTTTTCAGCCTTAGCTTCCTCGAATGAATTAGACAGCTTTCGGTACTCTTTTACCATGTCATTAAGTTCTATGACAAGGTCATCACGTGTAAATTCAACATTAGAGAAATCAAATACCTCATCTTCGTATGTTTGGTCAGCCATGAAGCAGTGAACCTCCTCCTGTTCACTATCGCTTGAAGATGAGCTACTGCTGGATGAATCTGAGTCGCTATCCGCCCAGCTTTTGGTGCTTTCCTCAGCCACCAACACTTTGCGATCATGCTTGCGACTGAATCTTTTGTTGCTGCTGGTCTTCATCTTTCTGTCGCTTGATCTTTCTTTGAACTTGTCATTGGATTTATCCTTGGACCTATCAACATTTCTCTCATTATCTTCCTCATCACGTTTGTATCGCTCTTCTTTCCTGTATCGATCGTCAGCTCTTCTATCATCTCGCTTGTATCTATCGTCTCTCTTGGGTCTGTTGCAATCAGCAGCGAAATGACCTGGACGATCACAGTTATAGCATTTCAATTCAGAAGATACTTTATTAGATTTATTATAATTATTGAAAGAAGTAGAAGGGTTGAAAGATCTTCTCAGGTATTTCCCAAACTTCTTAACGAAGAGGGACATGACGTCATCAGAAAGTTGATCTGCTGATTTGCTTGTGCTTGGAGAGCATGGTTCAGCAGTTGTAGCAGCAAGAGCTTTAGTAGGCTGGGAGGTTGATGGACCAGCTTCTGATCTAGATACTTTATTAGATTTATTATAATTATTGAAAGAAGTATAAGGGTTGAAAGATCTTCTCAGGTATTTCCCAAACTTCTTAACGAAGAGGGACATGACATCATCAGAAAGTTGATCTGCTGATTTGCTCGTGCTTGGAGAGCATGGTTCGGCAGTTGTAGCAGCAAGAGCTTTCGTCGGCTGGGAGGTTTATGGACCAGCTTCTGATCTGGTTTCTAGTTACGACTGGTTGAATAAGACTCTGTAGCTCTCGTCTGGATAAAGCTCCACTGTAGCTTGCGTCTGGTTGCAAAACGGTGTCGCTTTAACTAAATAAAACGCTGTCGTTTGCACATGCTACCATTTGAGATCTTGCGTCTGGATTCAATGTAATCCTGCGACTGGTTATCAAACACGCTGTCGTTTTAACTTAATCATACGACATCGTTTGCAAAGCTCTCGACTGGTTATACTTTACTGTACACTTAGACTGGATACTAACCACTGTTCACTGCGACTGGAAACTAACCACTGTTCACTGCGACTGGAAAGAATTACTTCAAAACGCCGTCGTTTCTAATATACTGTTTCTCGCATCTGAATAGTAATCATGTCGACTGGTTTTCCTTTCCTTTGACAAACACCAGATAACTTGTTCCATTTTGTTATCACCAAAACCATAAATTTTATCCTAACAATCCTCGACTGGTTGATTATACTTCACTGCTGCTGTGTCTGGATGTACTGTAGCCTGCTGCTGATTATAACCAACGTACAAACCATCTGCTGAATCTTTAGTGCGAGGGAAAAACGCTGTCGTATCCATTAATTCAAATGACATCGTTTTGCTATCGCTAACTCCAAATACCAACTGCTGGTTGCACTGTAGCTCTCTGCTGATAGATCTTCCTGTACGACGTCGCTTCTCTCTTGCGCTTCTCTTCACAACTGCTGATAGCTTTAGCTCAACTTCTGATCACTGAAGCTTCCTGCTGAATGATGACGTCACTGCTGATGTCATCTACGCTTAGCGCTACAGCTGATCTTTATCGTTCCAGCTCCATCTTGCGACTCTTCTTAGCTTCTGTTCCAGCTGGTCCTTTCGCACCAGCTGATCTTTCTACATCTGCTGAACATTATGTTGTCACCGATTACATCATCATCGATGGTCCACTTAGATGTTCCAGCTGGTTCTCTTTTGATGTACCAGCTGATCCATCTTCTTCTTCTAGCGCTTGCAGCTGGTTCTTATCGTACCAGCTGATTCACTATGCTCCAGCTGGTTCAACTTGACCTCTTCCTGATTTCGAACACCTGACTTAACTTTGGACGTCTCCATTGCTAATCCATCTGCCGATTACAATGATTAACCAAACCAACTACTGAACTTATATTGTGAACCATCGGCTGGACAAACTTCTGCTACTGTTCATATTCTTCTTCGTTCCTAAAATCTGCACACTTAAGTGGAATTGTTAGAAACACAATAACAGTTTTTGTGTAATTCAAAACTTAATCAGGATCTGTCAAAACAGATCCATCAATCTCTCCCTTTTTGATTTACACAAAACCTTAAATCAACGATGCATGTTCTAAAAATTCTCTCCCTTTTTGTGGGATCAAAAAGAGATCGAACTACTGGTCTTCCCGATATTTAAAACAAAACTCTCCCTACACTGTTACAACAAAACAACGTAACAGCAGGAGTTTTAAAATTTGAAAAACAAACCAGCTTTTGGGAAGCACCATATGCAATAGTTATATGATTTTGAAAACGAAACTGATGCATAGCTCAAATTAACAAAGACAGCGACGCCACTCTCCCTGTCTTTTATAACATGAGCTCAAAACATTTTAAAACAAAGATTTTGGCACCAGCTGAAATTCCGCAAAACAGAACATTTAAAACAAATACAACATCTGGCCTTCATAAAATAAGCTTCTCAAAACAGTTAAAACATTAAAAACATAGCACATGTGTTTTAAAATTAGTGCTCGTTCAAGAAAAACCTGCTCTGATACCACTTGTTGGTCCGAAAATAGGATCAAAATATCAGCAGCCACGCTTTTTGAAGAGTTAAAAACATTTTGCGCGCTGCTACTTAAAACTGGAGGTGCAATACCTCTTGTTCTTGAACACTTCAAAAAATCGCAAGAGCACCGGAGACAGATCTGTTATGATTTAAAAATCATACGGAAAATACCAGAACTGAATCCTAATATTTTTAAAACCAACTCAAACAGATTTATGTTCCACATAAATCTGTTCGAGACTTACTGTGCTTGTGTGCTGAACTGTATGCGTGAGTGCTGAAATATAAGCAAGTGCTGAATTATGCGATGCTAAGTATAAAATACAAGTGCTGAAATCTGTGTATGCGTGCTAAAGGAAAAGCAAGTGCTGAAAGCTTAAAGAAAACGATACACAAGATTTGTTTCTGGAAGTTCGGACCTCAATGTCCTACATCTCCCCTTCTTCCACCTCGGAAGGCTCCACTAGAAGACTTTGATCTATACAACACGTACAGACCCAATACCGCAACCAGCAGCTGTGAGAACTCCTAGACTTCACATATGCACACCAGCCGCAACTGTGTGACTAACTACATACACAAGTTTAACGTCATCGTGCTTGGACGGGACCTGTTTGTGAAATGGGTTTTGATTCACTCGCTAAACAATTTAGCTCAACTCACAAAATGTGCGAGTGAATCTGTGTGAGAATTACAGTGTAAGCACAACTTTTGAATAAATCAATCTCACAAACTCGGTAAGTTGCTTCTACACAAGCTAATCTAGACTCAGCAGCAGACACTCAATAAGCGCTCCTCTCTAATGGCGGTCTGCTGCTTCGTCTCCAGGAATCTTCCCTCTGTTTTTGTCTCTTCGCTCAATCAACAATCGTCAAACTTCTTCCTTCAAATCTTCTGCCTTAAATAGCCTCTGATTGAATATAGCCGTTAGACAAATTCCAATCTCTTCTGTGCTTGTCAAGGCCAAATTGTCGTCTTTCCAAATGCGTGCAATGCTCCTCTGTAAATTGTACTATTTCCCAGAATAGTACAAATCTTGTTCCCTTAATTCCAGGCAATTTGCACGACTTAATCTCAGCCATTGATTCTTCCATCTTGAGCGTTGATTGCGTCCAACAGCTGAATGTTCTCCAACAAGTTGTTCAACAGCTGTTCGCTCAGCTGTCGTCTTTTCTTTGTCACAACACTTCGCGAAACAGCTGTTTCTTTTCTGCGTCTGGTTGTCGCTCATTTGCAATTCATTTTTCATCTGGTTTTCCTTTTCATTGCTGCGACTGGTTTTCCAGACGTTGATCTTGAAGTGCTTGATACTGGTACATCATCTTGCGACTGGATGCATATCAACAGCTGGTCTATTGTAGCTCTCGTTTGGATGTACTGTTGATTGCGTCTGGATGTACTTGCAGCTGGTTGTCCAGTCGTTGGTCGTGAAATGCTTGCGACTGGATTTCCCAACGACTGGTTAGATTAAACGATGTCGTATCAACTTATTCAAACGACATCGTTTGCTATGCATCCTCGACTGGTTGATTATACTTCACTGCTGCTGTGTCTAGATGTACTGTAGCCTGCTGCTGATTATAACCAACGCACAAACCATCTACTGAATCTTTAGTGCGAGGGAAAAACGCTGTCGTATCCATTAATTCAAATGACATCGTATTGCTATCGCTAACTCCAAATACCAACTGCTGGTTGCACTGTAGCTCTCTGCTGATAGATCTTCCTGTACGACGTCGCTTCTCTCTTGCGCTTCTCTTCACAACTGCTGATAGCTTTAGCTCAACTTCTGATCACTGAAGCTTTCTGCTGAATGATGACGTCACTGCTGATGTCATCTACGCTTAGCGCTCCAGCTGATCTTTATCTTTCCAGCTCCATCTTGCGACTCTTCTTAGCTTCTGTTCCAGCCAGTCCTTTCGCACCAGCTGATCTTTCTACATCTGCTGAACATGATGTCGTCACCGATTACATCATCATCGATGGTCCACTTAGATGTTCCAGCTGGTTCTCTTTTGATGTACCAGCTGATCCATCTTCTTCTTCTAGCGCTTGCAGCTGGTTCTTATCGTACCAGCTGATTCACTATGCTCCAGCTGGTTCAACTTGGCCTCTTCCTGATTTCGAACACCTGACTTAACTTTGGACGTCTCCATTGCTAATCCAGCTGCCGATTACAATGATTAACCAAACCAACTGCTGAACTTATATTGTGAACCATCGGCTGGACAAACTTCTGCTACTGTTCATCTTCTTCTTCGTTCCTAAAATCTGCACACTTAAGTGTAATTGTTAGAAACACAATAACAGGTTTTGTGTAATTCAAAACTTAATCAGGATCTATCAAAACAGATCCATCAATCTCTCCCTTTTTGATTTACACAAAACCTTAAATCAACGATGCATGTTCTAACAATTCTCTCCCTTTTTGTGGGAATCAAAAAGAGATCGAACTGCTGGTCTTCCCGATATTTAAAACAAAACTCTCCCTACACTGTTACAACAAAAACAACGTAACAGCAGGAGTTTTAAAATTTGAAAAACAAAACCAACTTTTGGGAAGCACCGTATGCAATAGTTATATGATTTTGAAAAGGAAACTGATGCATAGCTCAAATTAACAAAGACAGCGACGCCACTCTCCCTACAAAAACAACGTAACAGCAGGAGTTTTAAAATTTAGAAAAACAAAACCAACTTTTGGGAAGCACCGTATGCAATAGTTATATGATTTTGAAAAGGAAACTGATGCATAGCTCAAATTAACAAAGACAGCGACGCCACTCTCCCTGTCTTTTATAACATAAGCTCAAAACAATTAAAAAAAAATTTTGGCACCAGCTGAAATTCCGCAAAACAGAACATTTAAAACAAATCAGAGTCGAAATATTGTTTCAAATAACAAGTGCTACTGAGTTACTTAAATATATGAAGAACTAGTACAGATAAAAGCTCAGATTTTTCCTTCTACTATCTCGTCCCATGTGCTTGTCACCAAGCCTCGCTCCAGGTGATCTTACAGCACAACGAAAATAGAAGCCTGGCATCCGAACGGGACTCGCGCATCCCGTTACAGTTCATCAAGCGAAAAACCGGTTCTATATTAAAACAACATCTGGACTTCATAAAATAAGCTTCTCAAAACAGTTAAAACATTAAAAACATAGCACATGTGTTTTAAAATTAGTTCTCGTTCAAAACAACCTTCTCTGATACCACTTGTTGGTCCGAAAATAGGATCAAAAAGATCAGCAGCCATGCTTTTTGAAGAGTTAAAAACATTTTGCGCGCTGCTACTTAAAACTGGAGGTGCAATACCTCTTGTTCTTGAACACTTAAAAAAATCACAAGAGCACCGGAGACAGATCTGGTATGATTTAAAAATCATGCGGAAAATACCAGAACTGAATCCTAATATTTTAAAACCAACTCAAACAGATTTATGTTCCACATAAATCTATTCGAGACTTACTGTGCTTGTGTGCTGAACTGTATGCGTGAGTGCTGAAATATAAGCAAGTGCTGAATTATGCGATGCTAAGTATAAAATACAAGTGCTGAAATCTGTGTATGCGTGCTAAAGGAAAAGCAAGTGCTGAAAGCTTAAAGAAAATGATACACAAGATTTGTTTCTGGAAGTTCGGACCTCAATGTCCTACATCTCCCCTTCTTCCACCTCGGAAGGCTCCACTAGAAGACTTTGATCTATACAACACGTACAGACCCAATACCGCAACCAGCAGCTGCGAGAACTCCTAGACTTCACATATGCACACCAGCCGCAACTGTGTGACTAACTACATACACAAGTTTAACGTCATCGTGCTTGGACGGGACCTGTTTGTGAAATGGGTTTTGATTCACTCGCTAAACAAGTTAGCTCAACTCACAAAATGTGCGAGTGAATCTGTGTGTGAGAATTACAGTGTAAGCACAACTTTTGAATAAATCAATCTCACACACTCGGTAAGTTGCTTCTACACAAGCTAATCTAGACTCAGCAGCAGACACTCAATTAGCGCTCCTCTCTAATGGTGGTCTGCTGCTTCGTCTCCAGGAATCTTCCCTCTGTTTTTGTCTCTTCGCTCAATCAACAATCATCAAACTTCTTCCTTCAAATCTTCTCCCTTAAATAGCCTCTGTTAGAATATAGCCGTTAGATAAATTCCAATTTCTTTCTGCGCTTGTTACGGCTAAATCGTCGTCTTTCCAAATGCGTGCAACGCTCCTCTATAAATTGTACTATTTCCCAGAATAGTACAAATCTTGTTCCCTTAATTCCAGGCAATTTGCACGACTTAATCTCAGCCATTGATTCTTCAATCTTGAGCGTTGATTGCTTGCAACGGCTGAATATTTTCATGTCGACTGGATATGCAATAGCACTGAAGCTCGCGACTGGATCCACTGTAGCTCGCGACTGGTACATCATCTTGCGACTGGATGCATATCAACAGCTGGTCTATTGTAGCTCTCGTCTGGATGTACTGTTGATTGCATCTGGATGTACTGGCAGCTGGTTGTCCAGTCGTTGGTCGTGAAATGCTTCCGACTGGATTTCCCAATGACTGGTTAGATCAAACGATGTCGTATCAACTTATTCAAACGACATCGTTTGCTATGCATCCTCGACTGGTTGATTATACTTCACTGCTGCTGTGTCTGGATGTACTATAGCCTGCTGCTGATTATAACCAACGCACAAACCATCTGCTAAATCTTTAGTGCGAGGGCAAAACGCTGTCGTATCCATTAATTCAAACGACATCGTTTTGCTATCGCTAACTCCAAATACCAACTGCTGGTTGCACTGTAGCTCTCTGCTGATAGATCTTCCTGTACGACGTTGCTTCTCTCTTGAGCTTCTCTTCACAACTGCTGATAGCTTTAGCTCAACTTCTGATCACTGAAGCTTCCTGTTGAATGATGACGTCACTGCTGATGTCATCTACGCTTAGCGCTCCAGCTGATCTTTATCGTTCCAGCTCCATCTTGCGACTCTTCTTAGCTTCTGTTCCAGCTGGTCCTTTCGCACCAGCTGATCTTTCTACATCTGCTGAACATGATGTCGTCACCGTTTACATCATCATCTATGGTCCACTTAGATGTTCCAGCTGGTTCTCTTTTGATGTACCAGCTGATCCATCTTCTTCTTCTAGCGCTTGCAGCTGGTTCTTATCGTACTAGCTGATTCACTATGCTCCAGCTGGTTCAACTTGGCCTCTACCTGATTTCGAACACCTGACTTAACTTTGGACGTCTCCATTGCTAATCCAGCTGCCGATTACAATGATTAACCAAACCAACTGCTGAACTTATATTGTGAACCATCGGCTGGACAAACTTCTGCTACTGTTCATCTTCTTCTTCGTTCCTAAAATCTGCACACTTAAGTGGAATTGTTAGAAACACAATAACATGTTTTGTGTAATTCAAAACTTAATCAGGATCTGTCAAAACAGATCCATCAGAAGCTCTCCTTGACTCTCGACTATTTGCCGTCACTCTGCCATCATCATGTCCCAAAATATTCTTGAGCTTTCTCTCCATTGAAGTTATCTCTCAAAAGCTCGATAACTCGAAGAACACTTAACCAGCATTTATTGTTCTATCTTCGAGTTCTTCTTCTGGTTCATTATTGAATCGAGTTTCTTAGATTAGAAACCAGAAGATATACAGACTTCAATAGTTGTGTACCTCATTGTAAAATCCATTTGAGTCTGTAACAAACGCGCTACACAAAGCCGTTTAAAAAATTATCATTTACTTGTAAACCAGCAGTGGCGCCTACGTGTTAGTTTGTGGTGTTGCTAGGAGTTCACCTGGAGCGAGGCTCGGTGACTGGGTGTTTGCAGAAGGCTTGTAAATCATCAAATATTCTAGTGAAACCTTCCTGAAAAGGAAAAAGGGGAGACTTAGGATATTTATATCCGAACTTCCAGAAACAAACTCTCGACCTTAATCTTTAACTTAACGCATTTATTTACTGCTTTACTGTTCACTGATCAATTGGCTTAATTCCGCACAATATTTGTTAGCCAAGAAATCAGCATTTAAACTGAGATCCTTAAATCTGGTAACTCAGATTTAAGTTAAGCAAGGCGCTTGTAAAACTATTTTAAAGGTTTTGAAAATTTGAAAATACCAAGAGTTCATTCAACCCCCCCCCCCCTCCTGAACTCTTGCAGCTGTTTTTCGAACCACATTGATCCTATCAATTGGTATCAGAGCCTGCGCATCTCAGTATTGAACAGTTGTTATTTGTGTTTTATCATATAATTAAATGTCAACTTCTCACAACAAGATTCCTATGTTTTCCAAGGAGGATTATGACGACGGGAAGATTCTCATGCAAGCTCATTTGGCTGCTCAAGATGACGATATGTGGTCTGTCATTACAGAAGGACCATTAAAGATAATGAAGCCAAATCTAGAATTTGCAATATCTGGTGGCGAGCCTCAGTTTCTTGAAAAGAGTAGACATGAATATACTAATGAGGACAAGAAGAAGGCGAATCTGGACAATGTGGCCAGGGATATTCTTTACAAGACGCTGGACAAAAACATGTTCAGTAAAATCAAGAGCTGCGCCACTGCCAAGGAAATTTGGGAAAAGCTGACTCAATATGCGAGGGCAATGACGAGACAAAAGAGAACAAGTTGACTGTGGCTCAACAAAAGTATGAATCAATCAAAATGAAGGATGGAGAGATGATGACGGAGTTTGATGAAAGATTCAGTGTTGTTGTTATTGAGTTGAAAAGTCTTGGCAAAGAATATAGCAACAGAGAGTTAGCGTTGAAGGTGATGAGAGCGCTGCCCAGAGAGTGGGATGTGAAGACAATGGCTATGATGGAGTCCAAAGATTTGAACAAGCCGGAGCTTCACGACTTGTTTGCAAATCTAAAAGCTTACGAGTTTGAATTGGAGACAAGATCTGAAGCTGCTCCATCAACATCCCAGCCGACGAAAGTCATTTGTTCCTAACCAGCCATGCGTAGTTCAACGAAGGTAAAATCTGGTTGGAAAAGGGTTCAGCCTAAGAGAGATCTAAATGATTAAATATGAAATCAAAACTCAACAGATCTCACAATTATGCACAGACCCTCACGGACTCTAGTACTGGAAAAACTGTCAAGGTAATTCAAGTATGGATTCTGAAAGGGATAATCCGATCTGGACCCAAGTAAAATTGGATACCAAAAGCTGTTTGTATGATTGCAGGACAACAGGTACGAACCAGCTGATGTATCAAATTTGTGGTACCTGGACAGTGGCTGTGCGTGACATATGACAGGAAATCAAAATCTGCTATCAGAAGTTGTTCCACACAAAGGAGCAAAGATAGTTTTTGGTGATAACGCATACGGTAACACTGTGGGTAAGGGTAAGCTTATCCACGGTAACATCTCTATTTCAGACGTCTTAGTTGTTGATAATTTACATTATAATTTGATTAGCATTAGTCAGCTATGTGACAAGGGTTACATAGTTAAGTTTCAACAACACACATGCACAATTCAGAGTCCAAATGGTCTGACTACATTGGTAGGTAAACGTTCGGGGAATACCTACATAATCGATTGGTCAGAGCAGCTGAGATCTGAACAATTGTGTCTTGCAGCTGGCTCTTCCAAGAGCTGGTTGTGGCATAAAAGAATGAATCATCTAAACTTTAAAACACTTGCCAAATTGAGTCAACATGATATGGTTTCTGGTATGCCAAAAATAAATTTTTCTAAGGACAAGGTTTGTGCCGCTTGTCAGCTGGGAAAGCAAATTAAATCAACTTTCAAAAAGAAAGGCGGTAAACGTTCTTCCCATAGCTTAGAGCTTTTACATATGGATCTTTTTGGTCCTATAACCGTAACTAGCTTAGGGGGAACGAATTACACCCTGGTTGTTATTGATGATTTTACAAAATATACTTGGGTGTTGTTTTTAAAAGAAAAATCTGAAACCGCCGACCAGCTGATACGCCTTTTAAAACTTTTTTAAAATGACAAATCTTGTTCAGTCAACCGAATAAGAAGTGATCGTGGTACTTTTTTTTTAAATCAAAAATTAACTTCTTATTTGGAAGACCTAGGAATAAATCATGAGCTTTCAGCAGCTAGAACTCCTCAGCAGAACGGGCTTGCTGACATCTGTCATGGCAAGAAACCTGATATTTCTTACTTCAGAGTGTTTGGGTGTAAATGTTTCATTCATAATAATGGCAAGAAGCATCTAACAGCCTTTGAACCTAAATCTGATGCAGGATCTTCTTAGGTTATTCTAGCTGTGAGCAAAGCGTATCGTGTTTTCAACAACCGAAGACTTGACAGTTGAAGAATCAGCACACGTGGTGTTTGATGAAACAAGTTTCAAATCCAACTCAGCTGCAAGCCTACATGATTTGTGTTCACGTCTGGAATCAACAAGTATTGATGACTCAGATGATGACGTGGTGCCACAAAGACAATTAGCTGGAGAACAACCAGCAGTGGACACACCGCACAACAAGATCTGACATATAATCTAGTAGTCATCGATTTAACTAACGATGTCTCTACCCAGGGTCAGATCTTCCCAAGTGTGCCAGCTGCTGGAATTGAAGCGACCAATGTTCAACCAGACGACACTCGATCAGATGTTGCACAAGCAGACGCAAGCGTTTCTCATTTGGTTTCAAGACCAACGTCTGAAATACCAGCTGCCAGTACAGATTATCAATTGGCATCTACATCAACAGCTGGACAACATGGCGTGAGCACATCGTATCAAGTGGTATCAAGACCAACGTCTGGACAATCAGTCGCAAGTGATCATCAACTGGTATCCAGACCAACAACTGGAACAAGAGCTGATCCAAGCTCACATCTGGAAGATAAATCACAACAGCTGGTATAAGACGCCCAAGTCAACAACAATCAACATCAATTGGCGTCAGCTGATCCAGCAGTTGCAAACCAGCCAGCGACACAGGGGGAACAAGGAGAAAATCCAATTGGACTTGATCTCCGGTGGAATAAAAATCATCCACCCGAGCAAGTCATAGGTAATTTTGAATCTCTGTTCAAACATGAGGCCAGCTCACATGATCATTTTGATTCTGCATTCATTTCGCATATAGAGCCTAAGAAAATAGATGAAGCCTTAGCTGACCCCAGCTGGATAGATGCAATGCAAGAAGAATTAAATCAATTTAAGCGTAACAATGTATGGAAACTTGTACCTAGACCTTCTAATCTTTCAGTTATAGGAACTCGATGGGTCTTTAGGAATAAACTGAATGAAGATGGCGTAGTTACCAGAAACAAAGCTAGGATGGTAGCACAATGATTTAGACAAATGGAAGGTATAGATTTTGATGAAACCTTTGCACCAGTAGCTAGATTAGAATCCATTCGCATGTTTTAGCTTATGCTGCATTCAAAGATTTTAAAGTATTTCAGATGGATGTTAAGAGTGCGTTTTTAAATGGCATCTTAACAGAGGAAGTGTATGTTGCACAACCTCCTGGCTTCGTAGATCATACATATCCAAATCACGTTTATAAATTGGATAAAGCTCTATATGGGTTGAAGCAAGCACCCAGAGCTTGGTATGATACACTCACAAAATTCTTAATTGAGCATGACATCACAATAGGCACAGTTGATAAGACTCTGTTTAAATTTGTTAAAGTTGATCATGTCTTACTGGTACAAATATATGTTGATGATATTATTTTTGGGTCAACTAACCCCTAATTGTGCCAGAAGTTTTCCAAGTTAATGCAGGACAAGTTTGAGATGAGTATGA
>KQ995398.1:0-18880 GCA_001598015.1 Dorcoceras hygrometricum
AAAAGCAAGTAAAATCTTTGAGTAACAAAATCACTTAGTGCAGGCAGACATCTTCATATCTTAACATAACATAGTTTAAAGGAAGGCATTTAAACATAACATCTTTCGTAAACATCAGATTTGGTAAAAAGACCCAGATCTCGTCTATATTTTCTTGTGACTTATGGCTTAGAAGCTCTCCTTAGGTCCGTTGGCGCTTGATCAAGCTACATCTGAATTCAGTTACTATATGGCAAAATGTCGCCCAATATGAAGGGGAAACTGATTCTTTCGACAGCTGCTCACCTTTCCAACCGTCTGTTATCTATGACATAAATCCTTTAAAACTAAATATTTCATCCTTTAAATCCATAACTGATTGAAATCAGATCTGAAAATCATCGGGATTCACTTCTTTAAAATTTGTTTCTCTTTAAAATCTCATTGAGCATCAGATTTGACTACTGGGGACTTATCGCTGGAGTGAAAACAGATTTGGCTAACAAAAATCGTACTCGGTAAAAAATCAGATTTGGCTCAATGAACTGTAAAACAGATCTTAGTAATAGAAACATATTTGACTATAAGAGTGGTTTCGCTATCATTAAAACGGATGTGACTAGGGAACAATATCATTAGTGGGAAACAGACTTGACTATGGTATCGCTAGCGTCGAAGCAGATTTGGCCATCGGAATAGTAGTGCTAGCAAGAAACAGATTTGACCTTAGGGTTGGTATTACTAGCGAGAAAAAATAGATTCGACTGTAAGAACATTGTTTAGGAGAGAAACAGACTTTATATATGAAAAACAGACTTGACATGGAAATTCAGATTTGAATATAGAATCCTATCGTAGAAAACAGTTTTGGCTAAGTAACTAGTGCTGCAACATCATGAACGACATCTAAAGATATCAGTTCCGCCTATCAAACCAGAACAAAAATCCCGATTCGACCAGCATCGCCGATTCCAAATGCCGCCATTCACCAGAAATAAGAACCTCCTATTCTTACAATAAACTCAAATCTAAACCGCTCAGTACTTTAAAAACATCAATATCTCCGTCAAAACATTCTGGAGGGTT
This sequence comes from Dorcoceras hygrometricum, assembly GCA_001598015.1. Classification (NCBI taxonomy): domain Eukaryota; kingdom Viridiplantae; phylum Streptophyta; class Magnoliopsida; order Lamiales; family Gesneriaceae; genus Dorcoceras; species Dorcoceras hygrometricum. The sequence continues at coordinate 1,066 of KQ995398.1, forward strand.
TTAAAACAGAAAACATTTTTGTGAACCCGATCATTCGTTTTCGTAATCATTCATGAACATAAACATAGCTATATCTTGAAATTTAAACAGGCAAGCAAACACAGACTGAAGAAAAACAATATATGCTTTAATGGTGTAGCAAGAATCAGCTTTTACTTGCCTCAACAGTGGAAACGCGAAGAAAGTTGGTTCCTGCAGAAATTCTCCTCAAGAACCAACGACGAGCTCCTTAGAAAAGTTTGAAAGAAATTTATTTGCAAGTAAAATGAGCTCCATTTTGCAAAATTACAAATATAAGGGAGAGGGATTTGTAGCAGTTAAAAGGACAATCGATTAAGCATGACACACCATGCCTTTTATTTTAAAATTTGATAAAAACTCCCTCTCACTATTTTAATTTGTAAACTTGCCTTAAGATTTTGAAAGAAACCAATTGCTCATTTCAAACGTGTTTTCGAAATCTAAAATCTGAAATCTGCTCGAGTTTGTGCTTTGGGCGAAATCTTCCTTGAACCTTCTGCCCCGTGTCTCAAATCTGAATAGGGAAATCAACTTTTAAATAATTAACTTAAGCTAAAATCTGAATTTTTGAAACATCAAAATGGCCCTTAAAATAAAAAGGGTTAAAATTGTGGTCCTATGGATTTTGGGGCGCTACAACTCTACCCTCCTTCTTGAAATTTCGTCCTCGAAATTTACTTACCAAACTGATCTGGGTAAAGACTAAGCATATCAGTTTCGGTCTCCCACGTCGCTTCTCGTTCTGATTGGTTAGACCATTGCACCTTAACCATAGGAATACTACAGTTTCTTAATTTCCTAATCTCTCGAAGAAGAATCCTCTCGGGTCTCTCTTTGTAACTCAGATCTGGTGCTAACTGAATTGGCTCATGGCTCAATACGTGCAATGGGTTGGCAATATACTTCCTCAAAGCTGATACATGGAAAATCTCCCAATGTACCAATTGATTCACGTAAAAAATAGAACAGACAATCAAGCATGCATAAAGATGATATGTGGGAGCACATGGTGATTTATAATCACAACTCTAAGAAATGTTTAAAGATTCTTTCTTTTACAATAAAGTAAATATTTTCAAACATGTGCGGTTAAGCTTTTATATTCCTCAGATTTAGCAGCTATTATGTTTAGCTTATCAATTTCTAAGCTTATTCAGTTTTTAGATTTAGATCAGAAATTGTTATGCCTATATTGCATGATTTAGCTATTCCAGATTTACCTGCTGAGCCCTAAGCCTCACTAGTTTTCTTGAGTGCAGGTAATGAATAGTAGGGAGCTGGATGGTGCGAGCTGAACAGACGGAGATTTTTATCGTGGACAATTGCTTCCGTTCTGTTCTCATTTTCTTCAGTTTTTGTTGTGCAGAATTATAGTTACAATTTTTGAAACATAGTAGATTACAAATTTTGCTTTGTTGTAATCTGACCAGGATCGTACTTTCATTGTATATACAGTTCCACGAATTTTTATGAATAGATCTGTTCCAGTTTATTGAACGAGATTCTTGTTCTTTTGCATTTCAATCCAGAAATTTGTTGAATTGTTCTTTTAGACCAGGTTCAATTTTTGTTACCTTTCAATTCGAACCCCAAACTTTAAAAATTGAGTTTGAAAAAGTCCAGTCCTTACAATTGGTATCAGAGCATGGTCCTTGAGATAAACACTTCTTCCAGTCTGAGACATTTCTCGCCAGCCGCTTCTGTCATCTGTGAGTTATATTTCATGTTTTAGTATATAGTAATCTCTCATAATAGTATTGTGGTGGATTTGGGCTACCCATATAGATAATGGCAGGAAGAGGTAGAGGAAGAAGAGGTATCATAGAAGGAGAGCGTGAAATAGAAGGAATTAACCCTGTCCTAACCAGCATGACCCAATTACTTGAACGATTGGTTTATCAAACCAATCCAGGAAGTGGTCAATCAACGGGAAGACTAATTGGCCATGAAGATCCACACGAGAGGTTTAGAAGACAAAGACCTCAAGAATTTTCTGTCTCAACTGATCCATTAGTAGCAGAAGGCTGGATCAAATCGCTAGAAGTTATGTTTGATTATTTGCACCTGACTGATCAGGAGAGACCTTGATGTGCAATTTATATGTTGAGAGTAGATGCAATGATCTGGTGGGAAGGGGCCAAGTTGATTGTAGACTTGGCAATGCTCACCTGGGAAGAGTTGAAACGGGTGTTTTATGATCAATACCTTATAGTAGATGTGAGGGAGGAGCACATGGGACATTCACCATGGGACAGGTAGATGTATTTGCGGAGTCATGTGACCAAGGAAAATACAGAAGATGTATTTGCGGAGATTTGAGGTACGGAAAGAAGTAAGTCAACTGCGTCATTGACTTAGCTATACTAGAAAATCCTTCGATAAACCGCCGGTAATAGCTAGCCAAACCCAAGAAACTACGGATCTCTGACACATTCTTGGGACGTTTCCAGTTCACTACGGTAATAGCTAGCCAAACCCAGGTGCTCGAATGCCCAGAATCTGCAATATTATGGATTTGCCCAGAATATGGGCGTCCACAGGGTACCAGAAGTTTGACTCAAGGCCGAGGGTTCTTGTCCAACGGCAAACCTAAGAATGCCATTCAGAATGCCAAGATTTATATCTTTTAATGTATTTACCTCATGTCCAGTAAGGGCCTACACATGACTCTATCTGGGGAGTTACCGACGTAATCGGCAACATATGATGTGTGGGAGCACATGGGACAGAGCATATGGTCACCATGGGACAGAGCACAGGGTTCTTCTTTCCGTAAAATCGGAACCTCAATGAATGAGAGATTAGTTTCTTTTCAAAATTATGCGGCAAATTTACAAATTTAAAATATTATAAGGGAGTTTTTATCAATTTACAAAGAGATGGTATGGTGAGCCATGCCTCATTTTGTACCTTTCACCTACTATTAATCATATTCCCATATATGATTGATTACGTGAGTTAGAGCTCGTTTCACTTGCCAGAAAATCTTTAGTTATCTCAAAATTCTAAGGAGATCGTCGCATGTGCTTGAGGAGACCTCCAGCCGAGACCAGCTGTTCTTCGTGATTTCCAGTTGAAGGAAAGTAAAACTGATTCTTTGCTACACCATGAAAGCATATATATATATATATATATATATATATATATATTATATCCTTTGTTGGCTGTTTGCTGTTGTTGAGCTCCTCCTTTGTGATCCTTTGTTGGCCGATTGTTTTTGCTAATATGTTAATACCAGGATGTGGTGTTTTATGGAATAAATGAGGACGATCGGGTAGTGCCCGTGCTTCTATCCTCCCTACTGTGGGTTGCCACTATGGGACGATTGAGTAGCACCCATGCTCTCATGAGCTTAGGGCACCATCGGGTTGAGTTGTTCCATCCTTGCTCTGGTACTATGTGTGGGACAATGGGTAGTGCCCATGCTCTCACACACCCTGTGGCCACGTCTGTTCGTATCTCGAGATGTGTAACTGTATCTTTGAGTTCCATGGAATCATTCCTGTTTTCCTTGAGCTCCGTGGATCACTGCTTTTTCGATGTTTAGCTGTTTCTTTGAGCTCCGTGGATCCCTGTTTGGCTGTTGCTTTGAGCTCCTTTGATTCCTCCTATTCTCATGCATCGTATATCATTTATATCTTGTGATATCTACTTGATATTTTATGATTGCTCTCCGTACTGGGGTTTGACCCCTTCCCTTTGGGGTTGTTTTGTTGCGTATTTGGATTTTAGGTTAATCAGCTAGTTGTTGAGATGCATCAGCTGATAGAGCCCCGGGGTTGTTGAGTTCTCAGTTATATATATATATATATGTATATATCGTTTATTTTCAGTTCTGTTGATTGCTTGACAGTTTCACGCACAAGTTTCAGCCTACGTTCATACTCTTTCTTGGTTTAAAAATGAACGCTTCGGGTTCACAGAGTTGTTTCCGTTTTAAAACTCTCCAGTATGTTTTAGTACGATTATTGTTGTTTTAAAACACTGAGCAATACAGAATCGAGTTTAATGTATGATATGACTTCCAAGTTTCGGTGAACGGCGGCGTCTGGACATGACTCCAAGCAAACCGACAATGCTAGTCGGACAGGAAATTTATGTACTGGTGGGATATGCGGAGCTGGTATCTTTGGATGTCGTCTGTGATGCTGCAGATATGGTTCCTATAGCCAAATCTGTTTTCACACCAGCGATATGTTTCCTGTATTCAAATCTGTTTTCACACCAGCGATATGTTTCCTGTAGCCAAATCTGTTTTCCACGTCAGTAATCTGTTTTCACGACTGAGATCTGTTTGACATCAGAGTACTGTTTTCTTTATCCAAATCTGTTTTCACGACTGAGATCTGTTTCACACCAGAGTATTGTTTTGTTTAGCCAAATCTGTTTTCACGTCTGAGATCTGTTTCACACCCGAGATATGTTTTCGTTAGCCAAAGTTGTATGCTCAGTGAAATTCTAAAGAGAAATGAGTTTTAAAAGAAGTGAACCCCGAGTTTTGTGATCTGAATTTGATCAAATTCTTTGTTTAAAAGAAGTGATGTTCAGTTTTAAATGATTTATGGCATAGATGGAAGGGTGAGCTAGCTGTCGAAGGAATCAGTTTCCCCTTCATATTGTTAATGGGCGATGTTTCGCCAAATGTTTCTGAATCCAGATGTGATATTGATCAAGCGTCAATGGACCTAAGTAGAGCTTCTAAGCCATAATTCAAAAGAAAATAAAGATGACATCTGGGTTGCCTTCCCGATCTGGTTTTACGAAAAGAATTTATGTTTAAACTGACTTCCTTTAAACTATGTTTATTTCAGTTTATGTATGTTTCTGTCTACACTACGTGATCCTTTTTATTCTCAGTTTTGCTTGCTGGGCCCCTAGGCTCATTAGCTTTTATGGTGCAGGTGAGGCAGAACAGGAGCAAACGGGAGGTGCGAGCTGAACCAGCTGGGGCGTGTGTGTGTTTGTCGAAGGTCGGAGTTTCCGTGTTGTTGTTGTTTCTAATATTTTGTCAAAACTGTATTAAGATCCATTACAACAATAGAGAATTATGTTGGCGCAGTGTTGAATCCGGATCCCGTTTCCCGGGGCGCAGCGGAAGTTTAAAATTTTTGCACCGGGAATCTTTCAATACATAAATCTATTCAATAAAACATACATAGGATGTTTAATGAATGTTACCTTGCTGGCGTCAAGGCACGTGGCTCCGACCAGATTCACAGGGAATCCGGCACTTCAATGTAGGCGGCGGTAGATTCTCCTTAATCAGGTCCACGACCGGAAACACGAGTCATTCATCAGTATGCACTAGAAGATCTGACGAATTTGCCACGGATGGAATCTCCTCGTCGACGTGATCAGAACAAGTCCGATCACGAAGCAAACGGACGGCGGCGGCGTGGCGGTGGCGCGGCGGCCGTGAAGGAGTTTGGAGAGGAGGGGCGGCGCAAGCTAGGGTTTGGTGTGAGTTGTGATGTTATGTTGTAGCCCTAGACAAAGTCTAGTAAATAAAGGTGATACATGGGCTTGAACCGGCCCATTGGACCTGGGGCGGGCCCAGTCCAATGTATGAACATTCGGTTCCTCCCTATCACCGTGACTTCATCTCCGATCGACGATCTGATTGGACCGATCTACACAGTTTCCAAAATTGAGTATTATGATGTGAAAACAATTTTTCAGACCACCTAGTCCAAAATTGCAGTTTAGGCCCTCAACTATGGGAGATCGCAATTTGACCCCTGTTGACTTTTAGGAAGTCGCACTCCCTAAATTCCTCCTCCTATGCTCAACACATTGAGCTCAGTTTCCGTGCGGGAATCATGAATCCAGTACTTGTGTGACCCTCAATGGTTCAGGGATACAGCTAGCCGTGGGCACACAACCATTGTGACTCCGAAATCACAATTTCGAACTGACCCATCGGATCATGGTAAATTGAGCTCAGTTTCCGTGCGGGAATCATGAATCCAGTACTTGTGTGACCCTCAATGGTTCAGGGATACAGCTAGCCGTGGGCACACAACCATTGTGACTCCGAAATCACAATTTCGAACTGACCCATCGGATCATGGTAAAGCGCCTAGAAACATCGTCCCATGATCCCCTAGGTATCACTGATAGTGTCTGCAAGAACCAGTCGGTCATGGTTAGCGTACAGTACGGTCCTTTCAACACATATATCCCGATCAGATCAACGACCATTGGTAAATCGAGAGTCGCTAGAGATCCAATAACTATGCATACATCTTGGAGATCAAATAGTGACGTCACGTGTGTTACTAGGGAAACCCATTTACCTAAAACACATCTAATACTCTGGCCAGAGATTTATCACACTATTTCCTCCTCATATAGCATAGGATATCCACGCATAAAAGCGAGCGGTGAATCCTCGACAACGAAGCATCGACTCCTACATGCATCGGGACCTCACCCAATCCCGCCACCTAATGACCCCAAATGAGTCGGTAAACGGGTCAAAGTGAGGCACCTATCATGTAGAGTCTCAATGACGTTTCGAGTAGTGAGGACTAATCAGTACAACCAAGACCTCGGACTTATCCACTCGACAAATGGTAACCACTTGAAAAGTCCGAACGAGGGTAGTTCGATAGATCACCAGGTCACTATCCATCTGCATGCTCAGAACATCACAATGTTCCCTACCAATGAAACGTGGTACTTCACATCGCAGATGCTAGTCTCGAGCTCGGGCGACCTTATCCTCATTTTGACGGCCCAATCGACTAGGAACGAGTTCAGAATACACAGTGACTATTAGATGTGTTTCATGATAGCCATCATATCCACTATCACATCTAACATACACTATGGTGCATTCTAGGTCTTTATCCAACACAATTGTTAACATTATAACATAATGAAAATAAAGAACGCCATAAAAGAAATGCGAATTTCATAAATAAAGATCGTTATACAAAGAGTCAATAAAACCCACACGCCACAAGTTGGCTAGTTGGGCATCTACTCTAACAATTATTATAGAGTTACTGTAGTTGTAATATCTCATTTTGTAAGTTCAACCAGAAGTTTCTTCTACTCAAAGCTGTTTCTGTTGTTTTTTTGGCGCCATTTGTTTGTATACCGATTTTGTAAGGAAATACATCTTACAACATTTCGCATTTATTCCTTCTACTCCTCTCGTATATCCATTCAACTCCACTCCGTTGATTCCCATGGGTATGGGCATCACAACATGGTATCAGAGCATGGTCCTAGAGATAAACACACACATTTCCAGTTTGGAACAGTTTTCGTCGATCGTTTCTTCTGAGCTGTGAGTTTTATTCTTATGATATAGAGTATTTATCTTTTGAATTTAGCATGTTCTGATGTTCATTTGTGGTGGATTACGAGCTTTAGATCAAGATGTCCAGTAGAGGAAGAGGTATGAGAAGTAGCCACATAGAAGAGAACAACCAAGACAATAATGCCCGCGTTCTAGCTGGGATGGCACAACTCTTAGAATAGCTCGTAAGCCAGTCGAGCCGAAACAATGGCCAATCTTCCAGCAGAGGTCCCAATCTAGACGACCCTCAGGAGAGGTTTCGAAGATAGAAGCCGAAAGAGTTTAATGGCTCAACTGATCCTTTTGTCACTGAGAGTTGGATAAAACCCATGGAGGTTATATTTGACTACCTCCAAATGCCTGATATGGATAGGCACAGGTGTGCTATCTACATCTAAGAGATGATGCTATGCTCTGGTGGGAAGGAGCCAGACTCACGGTGAATTTGACAAATCTCTCTTGGGAGGAATTCAAGAGACTATTCTTTGATCAGTACTTCACTGAAGACAAGCGGTCCGAGCTAAAAAGAGAATTTCTAGCGATAAAGCAAGGGAGCATGATGGTACAAGAGTATATCCGTAAGTTTGAGAGAGGGTGTTATTTTGTACCACTGATTGGAGCGGATCCAAAAGAGAAATTGTGACATTTTATCGATGGTTTGAAACCTGCGCTCAGACATGATGTTAGATTGACAGAACCCAAGGATTTCAGAGGGGCTGTAGATAAGGCCCTCCGAGCCGATCAAGATTGGAAAGATGTTGAGGAGGAGTGACGGCTAAAGAGGTAGGCCTTCCAGCAAAAAGACCAGAGGTCCTTCAAGAAGCAGAATCGGAATCAACAGAGGCCTCAGGAGCCAAAACCTCTGCAACCCTAACCTATTAGTGCAGTCCCTGCCACCAACAACCGGACAGTTTGCCCCAAGTGCCAAAAGAATCACCCTGGTCCTTTCAGGGTTGGTCAGAATGTCTGTTATAGGTGTGGTGTGGTGTGCCACGTTATTCAAAACTGCCCAAAATTGAAGCAGCTGGTGACCAGCAGAGCTTATGTTATGACAGTTGAGCAAGACAACCCCGATTCTACTATTGTTACGGGTAAGATTTTGATTGCTGGTATGCCCTCTATAGCCTTGATAGATTCAGGTGCGACCCATTCGTTTATAGCAGCAAAGTTTACTAGGAATTTACCCTTCAAACCAGACCAATTAACCATAGTATTTTTCGTGACTATACCCTCAAAAGAGGAACTGGTATCCCATGGTTTATTTCGTGTTTTAGAACTTAGGCACCAAGGGCATTTGATTACTGCTAACTTAATTGTTCTACCTATGACCGAGTTCGATTTAATCCTAGGTATGGACTGGTTAACTAAGTGTGGGGTAGTGATTGATTTTAAGTTCAGAACAGTGATGGTCAAACCACCCAAAGGAGACCAGTTTACGTTTGAAGCTAACCAGCTTAGGAGGATTCCTCGCATCATTCAGCTTTAAAAGCTCAAAGCTATTTAAGGAAAGGTGGGGTAGGATTTTTGGCAAGATTATCGTCCCTAGCCGTTGTTAGTAAGCCCAAACTGTCAGAAGTGGAGGTAGTGAATGAGTTTCCTGAAGTTTTAGGACATCTATGGACTACCACCAGACCGGGAACTGGAATTTGCAATTGATCTAGTACCAGGAGCAGCGCCTGTTTCCAGACCACCTTACCGCTTTGCTCCTACAGAGATGAGGGAACTAAAAGAACAGATCCAAGACCTGTTAGACAAGGGCTTCATATGACCTAGCACATCACCATGGGGAGCCCCTGTTTTGTTTGTCAAGAAGAAGGATGAGAGCTTAAGGTTGTGTATAGACTATCGTGAGCTGAATAAACTTATTGTTAAGAATAAATATCCTCTTCCTAGGATTGAGGATTTGTTTGACCAATTGAAGGGATCAACAGTCTTTTCCAAGATCGACTTGCGATCTGGTTATCACCATTTGAAGATCAAGCCAGCTGATATTCATAAGATGGCCTTTAGATCACGCTATGGTCATTATGAGTTCCTAGTAATGCCCTTTGGACTTACCAACGCACCTTCAGCCTTTATGGATTTGATGAATAGAGTTTTCCAACCGTTTTTGGATCAGTTTGTGATTGTATTTATAGATGACATCCTAGTGTATTCCAAGACCAGCTCAGAGCACGCCAGCCCGCTTAGAACAGTGCTACAAGTTTTGAAGAGCAAACAACTGTATGCCAATTTCAGTAAGTGCGACTTTTGGCTGGAGAAAGTTGCATTCCAAGGACATATCATTTCCAATGATGGATTGGAGGTTGACCCAGCCAAGGTTGAAGCTGTTCGCGATTGGCCTGTTCCCAAATCTGTTTTGGAAGTCAGGAGCTTTTTGGGTCTAGCTGGATATTATAGACGTTTTATGAAGGGATTTTCGAAGACAGCTGTTCCATTAACCTCTCTGACAAGGAAACCAGGTTAAATATGAATGGACCACAGATTGACAGCTGAGTTTTGAGAAGTTGAAACAAACTCTGACTGAAGCCCCGGTGCTAACCATGCCTTCTGATCAAGGAGAGTTTGTTATCTATATAGATGCATCCAAGCTAGGTTTAGGTGCTGTACTGATGCAGGACCGTAGAGTAATCTCATAAGCTTCCAGGCAGCAGAAATATCATGAGAATAACTATCCCACGCACGACATGGAGCTAGCAGTTGTAGTCTTTGCCTTAAAGATCTGGAGATATTACCTTTATGGGGAGAAGTGTGAAATATTCATAGATCATAAGAGTCTTAAGTACTTTTTCACCCAAAAGGAACTCAATATGAGACAGAGGAGATGGTTAGAGCTGGTAAAAGATTATGATTGCACCATCAGTTACCATCCAGGAAAGGCAAATGTGGTGGCCGATGCTCTAAGAAGGAAGTCAATAAGATTAGCCCAGCTCACGGCCCAGAGACCATTGGCTTATGAAATTGAGAAGTTCAGGTTAGAGTTGGTGCCCCGTGATAGCATTGAGACCCTGGCAGATCTCTCCATTCAATCATCTTTGATGGACCAGATCAGAGTAGGTCAGCTGAAGGATGAGCAGCTGAAGAAGTGGGTAAAGCAGGACAAAGAGAGAGGTAGCAACCTCTATACCTCGGTTCAGAAGTGGAGGTAGTGAATGAGTTTCCTGAAGTTTTAGGACATCTATGGACTACCACCAGACCGGGAACTGGAATTTGCAATTGATCTAGTACCAGGAGCAGCGCCTGTTTCCAGACCACCTTACCGCTTTGCTCCTATAGAGATGAGGGAACTAAAAGAACAGATCCAAGACCTGTTAGACAAGGGCTTCATATGACCTAGCACATCACCATGGGGAGCCCCTGTTTTGTTTGTCAAGAAGAAGGATGAGAGCTTAAGGTTGTGTATAGACTATCGTGAGCTGAATAAACTTATTGTTAAGAATAAATATCCTCTTCCTAGGATTGAGGATTTGTTTGACCAATTGATGGGATCAACAGTCTTTTCCAAGATCGACTTGCGATCTGGTTATCACCATTTGAAGATCAAGCCAGCTGATATTCATAAGATGGCCTTTAGATCACGCTATGGTCATTATGAGTTCCTAGTAATGCCCTTTGGACTTACCAACGCACCTTCAGCCTTTATGGATTTGATGAATAGAGTTTTCCAACCGTTTTTGGATCAGTTTGTGATTGTATTTATAGATGACATCCTAGTGTATTCCAAGACCAGCTCAGAGCACGCCAGCCCGCTTAGAACAGTGCTACAAGTTTTGAAGAGCAAACAACTGTATGCCAAGTTCAGTAAGTGCGACTTTTGGCTGGAGAAATTTGCATTCCAAGGACATATCATTTCCAATGATGGATTGGAGGTTGACCCAGCCAAGGTTGAAGCTGTTCGCGATTGGCCTGTTCCCAAATCTGTTTTGGAAGTCAGGAGCTTTTTGGGTCTAGCTGGATATTATAGACGTTTTATGAAGGGATTTTCGAAGACAGCTGTTCCATTAACCTCTCTGACAAGGAAACCAGGTTAAATATGAATGGACCACAGATTGACAGCTGAGTTTTGAGAAGTTGAAACAAACTCTGACTGAAGCCCCGGTGCTAACCATGCCTTCTGATCAAGGAGAGTTTGTTATCTATATAGATGCATCCAAGCTAGGTTTAGGTGCTGTATTGATGCAGGACCGTAGAGTAATCTCATAAGCTTCCAGGCAGCAGAAATATCATGAGAATAACTATCCCACGCACGACATGGAGCTAGCAGTTGTAGTCTTTGCCTTAAAGATCTGGAGATATTACCTTTATGGGGAGAAGTGTGAAATATTCATAGATCATAAGAGTCTTAAGTACTTTTTCACCCAAAAGGAACTCAATATGAGACAGAGGAGATGGTTAGAGCTGGTAAAAGATTATGATTGCACCATCAGTTACCATCCAGGAAAGGCAAATGTGGTGGCCGATGCTCTAAGAAGGAAGTCAATAAGATTAGCCCAGCTCACGGCCCAGAGACCATTGGCTTATGAAATTGAGAAGTTCAGGTTAGAGTTGGTGCCCCGTGATAGCATTGAGACCCTGGCAGATCTCTCCATTCAATCATCTTTGATGGACCAGATCAGAGTAGGTCAGCTGAAGGATGAGCAGCTGAAGAAGTGGGTAAAGCAGGACAAAGAGAGAGGTAGCAACCTCTATACCTCGGTAGGAGAAATTGTTAGATATCAGGGCCGATTATGGGTTCCTCAAGTAGACACCATGAGATCTGATCTGATGGCCGAAGCCCATACAACCCCATACTCCGTACATCCGGGGAGTACAAAGATGTACAAGGATCTCCAGAAGTTGTATTGGTGGCCAGACATGAAACGCGATATTTCCAGATATGTTTCAGAGTACTTAACCTGCCAGCTGGTCAAAGTAGAGCATCAAAGACCAGCTGGAATGTTGAAACCCCTGCCGATATCAGATTGGAAGTGGGAGAGTATTGCAATGGATTTCATGGTTGTTTACCTAGAGTTACCCAAGGATACAATTCGATCTGGGTTATAGTAGACAGACTCACCAAGTCAGCTCACTTCTTACCAGTCAAGACAACCTATGATGTGAGCAATTATGCCGAGCTGTATGTGAAAGAAATAGTGAGGCTGCATGGTCTGACCGTGTGTAAACAGATTTCAAATTTCGTTTCTGAGTGTTTAACATGCCAGCAAGTTAAAGCAGAGCATCAAAGACCAGCCGCATGAATTTTTATTGAGTCTTTTACCAAAGCCGCTCTTGAGGGCTGTCCCAGAATCTCCATGAATTTCCATCAATTTGGCAATAGAAATACCTTCGGCCTCCACAGGGTTTTGAGCTCACCATTTGACTTGAGCTGATAAAATGCACAATTCACGTAAAAATAGAACAGACAATCAAGGTAAAATCAACCAAATCTGTTCACGTATTCAATCAAGCACAGAATACATCTCATGCTTAAAACGTTAACATTCTCATGCCAAAAGCTCTTAACAGAAGCTCAATCCGTACCTCAAATCTCCGCAAATACCTCAAACAGATCTCAACAGGGCACGGCAACCTCAGCCTACTCAAATATGCTTCCTAATGGTCTCGGCAAACACAGGAGAAACTGCCTGGGATCTCAAATCTGTCAAAGAATCTAACAATTCAGCTCAAATCTGAACTCCTATAACTTACTGCCTACGGTTAGAAACTCAAATATGGTTCGACCACTGAGCAAAGGTTCTAACATCTAGATCTAAGCTTAAAATGGTAGGAATCACTTACCCAAAAGCTCAAAAGAACTGAATAACTCTCTGCTCAAACTTCGCGAAAATACTCGAACACTGCAACTTCTTTGCGCTCCTCCTACACGTCGACCCAGGTCTCCAAACGGGTATCAATCGAAAGATCTGAAGGAGACGAGCTCAGCGCCACCATCCTTTCTCCAAGCGGCAGCGTACATTGATGGCAAATCGAAGAAATAGTGTTCAGGTGAACAGTAAGGGTTTCGAGGTTATCGGGGAAGAAGATAAGAAAATATCGGGTTCGAATTTCTCTAAGTGTTGATCGACACTTCTATTTAAATCACTGGGTCAAAGCTATAGTAAAAGTCAACTCAGATCTAACCTTACGCTAAGGCAAAAGTACTCAAATCTGGTCTCAGCTCTTAACTCAAATCTGACTTCGCTAACGCTAAACGCGCGTAACTAAACAAAACGGCGTCGCACTGCCTCAAATCTGAAACAGATCCCATCACTCAAATCTATTAACGCTCAAACAGATCTGGATAGAACTGCACCACACCGGTCAAAAAAGAAACGTTGACTAACACGTGGCTTCTCCTCGTTGACTCTCACATCTGCGCATACTCGCTAATAGATTCCACTCGTTAGCACCACATCTGATTCTCGCTAATCCACGTGATACAACCTCAAGTCTGAATTCTTTCCAGAATCAGTTCCCGATAGAAAAACTCATCAAAACAACTCCAAACTCAATCAGATTTCACCCGATAGCAACCAGCGACTCAAAGCTGATCAGCTCTACGCCAAATCTGAAAATCACCAATCAGATTTGACCAAAAAAATTTCTCAAATCCAAAATTCAAAAATCACGACTCCCGTGACTAATCCTAAACCAAATCTGATTACCATGTTAATCACTAATTAACCAAATCTCAATCCTCACATTCTCCCCACCTTAAGAGATTTCGTCCTTGAAATCAAAGACAACTACAGAACAGAATTGAGGAAAAACACCAGAAAACACCAGCAATACACAATGCTCTACACAAGCCACGAAACCAGACCGCTAAAAAACTATCAAATCACGAAGCAAAAGCCTGAAATTAACTGGAATTTCAACTGTCAAAGCTCAAATAGATGAGGCCACTCTTGTCTCATCTTCTCTTCCACTTCCCATGTAGCTTTCTCGGCCATGCTTACTCCATTGAACCATCACCAACGGAATTATCTTGTTCCTCAGCTGCTTCTCCTTTCTGTCCAGAATCTGCACTGGATATTCCACATAGCTCAAGGCAGAATCTAGCTCAACTTCATCTGTCCTCAACACATGTGAGACCTGTGTTTTCGCAATCAGGTGTTGGTCGATGTTTTTGGCGTAGACATCGAATTTGCCTAAGTGTTGGAATCAGCAGTTGGAAATGATATCAGACATTGCGTGGAAGACATTTGTTGTAGATGAGCGTTCCGGCAGTAGCAGTAGGAATTAATTGGAGCAGTAGTGCTTCGTTAAGATTTCAGTAGTTGATATTTCAGTCGTTGGTGTATTAGCGCGTATCCAGCTGTTGCGAGTGATCAGCTGTTGGTATGTTAGTTGCGATGATCAGCAGAGAGCGCTAAGGGACTGAAGCGACGATGTTTTGTGTGAGCAGGAACCAGTTGTTGGTTTTGTTAGCATGTTCGTAGCGGGTAGCGAAACTACATCGTTTGGATTAGTTAGCACGACAGCGTTTTAAGTGAAGTGCTTTGTACCAGCTGTTGGTTATGATAGGCATCAGCTGTTGGAAGATCTCATGCGTTGTGACTGCTGGTTTGTGAATCAGCTGTTGGTAGCAAGGTGACGTGTCCCTCTGCGACGTCGTTTGGTTAAGTTGGTGCGACGCCGTTTAGCTTTAGCGTTTTTTGAAAGATTCAACTGTTGGTTGTTATATTAACGATAGGCAAAAGCTGATGCGAGATTCCTGCTGGTTGGGAATATTAGTTGTGACAACTGTTTCTGTCGATGGATCTGTTCCTGTTTCTATCTGCTGATTTAGTAGTGTATTTAAGAGAAGACTTGGTCTTCGATTGTTGAATGGATCCCATACTTAGAAATATTTCCCGATAGCAAATCTTGTCGCGAACCCTAGTAATTTTTCACAGTAAACTTATCCGTCATAATTTCCGGTGGTAGAAAACTCCGACGAGAGTGAGAGTGGTAGCGTTGGACTTCTCTCGCTAAGGAGCTTCGTTCTATACCTCTTTAGAAGGCTTTGGAAGAGCTGGAAGAGGATCGCAGGATCGCTAAGACATCTCCCTTGTGTAGTTTTCTAGCGTAAGTGTTCCCTGCCGTGCCAGTAATTTCGTTGGGGTAAGTAAAGATGCAACCTTTAAGCTTTGTTAGAGCTTTCCATTGAGTTAGGAAGGTAAATGAGCGCTGGTGGAGTTGTAGCTCCCAGCTGCTGTTATTTATGTTTCGGCTCTTGAGCAGTGGCTTGTGTTGATATAGCAGGTGACAGATCTGTGTTTCTCGGACTTCGTTGTAGCAGCTGTGTGTGGTAATTATAGCTCAGAAGCTGGTGAGGTACGGATGTTGAGCTTGTATTACGGCTGGATTTGGCATGGATATTATGTTTGATTGTTGTGTGTGCATTGCTATTAGTTTTATATGTTGTTTAGCTGTTGCATTGCATACACATGATCATTCTCATTTCAGTTGTTGTAGCCGCGCTTTGTTATTGCTCTGTTTTCTTACCAGGATGCGAGGGCGAGCGGCAATACCGCACTCTCATCTCCCTGCTGATCTGTTAGCCCTCATGCGCCGAGTGGTTAACTACCACAGTTCATGGGTTGGGCAACAGCAGGTTGAGTTATTGATGCATCTGGTATTCAGGTGTAGTGTAAAGATGAGCGGGTAATTCCCGTGTGCTTGTACACACACCAGTGGCCACTAACCTTTCTTCGCAGAATCTGTTGTTAGCTGTTGAATTATTTGGCTCCCTTTCTTGGTTGTAGCCTTCGGCTGTTGCTTTGTCCCTCATGCATAGCATTAGCATTATATTTTTTGCTATTCATTGCTGTTTTATAGTTGCTCTCCGTACTGGGGTTTAACCCCGAGGTCCCTCTGGGGCTGTTGTGTTTGTTTGCCTGTCTGTTGTTCAGGTTTTCCAAGTTTCGCAGCTGGTCGAGTTTATGATCCAACTGGTGGTGCCCCAAGAGGTGGTTAAAGTGTCCCAGTTATATATAGTATTTATATGCACTGGTATCACCTCGGGTGGGATGTTCCGGGTGATGCTTAAGTCTATATATAGCTGATAGTCTTTTAGTATTTGTGTTGTTTTCAGCCGTCGGGCATTTGTTGTATTTGAATATTTGTGTTGTTGTGGATTTATAGATTGGGATTATTTTGAATATCTTGTATTTTAAATTATGTTATCTTTCAGTCAGGCCAAAAGCAAACATTTTAGCCACTTTTTAGTAGCTTCCGTTTGTGTTTACGTGGTTTTACTCTGATGTGTGCACGAGGCCTGACAACACATGGGACGGATCTGGCTCATATTTCCTCAACATTGACACATGAAAGACATCATGTATCGCCCTAACTTATCAGGCAGCTGCAATCTATTAGCCAACTGTCCAATCCTCTCAACAATCTCAAAAGGACCAACGAATCTAGGAGCCAATTTGCCCTTAATTCTAAATCTCATCACGCTCTTGAAAGGAGAAATATTGAGGAATACTCGATCACCAACCTCAAATTCCAAAGGCCTACGCCTCTTATTAGCATAGCTAGTGAAGCGATCTTGTGCAGCTTTCATTCTACTCCTAATCAACGAAATCTGATCTCTCATATCCTGCACAAACTCGGGGATAGAAAGCTGTTTCTCACCAACTTCTTCCCAACAGATCGGAGATATACACTTGCGACCATACAACGCTTCGAATGGTGTCATCCCAATAGTCACTTGGTAGCTGTTGTTATAAGAAAACTCAACCAAGGATAAAGAATCCTGCCAGCCACCACTGAAATCCACCACTATAGCAGCATATCCTCTAAAGTCTGAATGATCCTCTTGGATTGGCCATCTGTCTGAGGGTGATAAGCTGTACTCATAGCCAATTTTGAACCCATAGCTGCTTGCAAACTCTTCCAGAATCAGGAAGTAAACCTTGGATCTCTATTGGACACTATCGAAATAGGCACTCCATAAAATCTTACCACATGGTCGATATACAACTTCGCCATTTTCTTCATCGAACACCTCACATAATAGGGAATAAAATGGGCTGACTTCGAAAGTCTATCAAAAACAACCCAAATCGCATCACATCCCCTATTCGATCGAGGTAAGTGCGTCAAAAAATCCATGGCAATGTGCTTCCAATTCTATTGGGAACTTCTAGTGTAATGCCACAGTTTTAACGACTGTCCCCACTATACCAACACTGCTCTTTCCAGCGTGTTTTGTCCTCACTCACACGCACCCTGAGAACTTTCCCAGGGGGTCACCCATCCCAAAATTGTCCCAAGTCAAGCACGCTTAACTTTGGAGTTCTTAAGTGATGAGCTCCCGAAAAGAAGATGCACCTTGTTGGTATGAGTAGTACCAATAAATCTGATAAGCCTTTCCTCATCTAACCTCAATTACATCTATAACATCCCAGTCTCATAATCCCTCTCATTCCGATGTGGGATCGGTTCATTCATGTGCCGCTTCGCCTCTAGAAGCCTGCCAGGAGCCGCTCATTGTCCGTGCAACCTTTGGCACCG
>KQ995398.1:42912-79312 GCA_001598015.1 Dorcoceras hygrometricum
TTCTCGCCAGTCGCTATGTTCAAGTCAATTAGAATATTGTTAGCCATAGCCACATGGTACGCTATGAGATATGGCAAATGGATGTGAAAACTGCGTTCCTTAAGTTCCTTAAGAGATCTATATGACGCAGCCTGAGGGTTTCACATCTGTTGGAAGCGAGCATAAGGTATGCAAGCTTCAGAGATCGATCTACGGTCTCAAACAAGCATCGCGAAGTTGGAACCTGAGATTCGATGAAACAATTAAGGAATTTGGTTTCATCAAGAATCCCGAGGAGCCATGTGTGTATAAGAAGGTGGTTAAAAGCGCTGTGACATTCCTCGTACTTTATGTTGATGACATTCTACTCATTGGTAATGATGTAGGAATGCTGCAGTCAACTAAAGTCTGGTTGTCTAGTAGATTTACGATGAAGGACATGGGTGAAGCATCCTATATTCTTGGAATACAGATCTATCGGGATAGATCTAAACGGATGCTCGGACTCACCCAAGCTACCTACATCGATACCATACTTAAGAGGTTCTCTATGGAAGAGTCCAAGAGAGGACACCTACCTATATGCAACGGGATCACTCTATCTAAGTCTATGTGTTCGAAGACTGATGAGGAGATAGAGAGTATGACACGTGTGCCATATGCCTCGGCAATAGGTAGTATTATGTATGGCATGATCTCGACTAGACCGGATGTCGCATATGCTCTGAGTGTCACGAGCCGCTACCAGGCCAACCCCAGCCAATTGCATTGGAAGGCCGTGAAGGATATTCTTAAGTACTTGCGAAGGACTAAGAATATGTTCATGGTCTATGGGGGTGGTGAACTGAAATTGGAAGGCTACACTGATTCTAGCTTCCAGTGCGACGTGGATGATTCGAATTCAACCTCTGGATTTGTATTCATGCTCAATGGTGGTGCTGTCTCTTGGAAGAGTTCCAAGCAAGACACCATCGCGGATTCAACCACTGAGGCTGAGTACATCGCAGCATCAGCTGCTGCTAAGGAGGCCGTTTGGATAAGGAATTTCGTCCAAGAGTTGGGCGTCATTCCTAATGGAGTTGGTCCAGTCCCGGTGTACTGCGACAACATGGGTGCCGTTGTGCAAGCAAAGGAGCCTAGGTATCACCAAAGATCCAAACACATACTGAGGAAATACCACATAATCCGGGATATTGTGGCTAGAGGTGACATAGCAGTTGAGAGAGTCGTCTCTGCGGACAACGTTGCTGATCCACTTACGAAGCCCCTGCCAGGACCGTTGTTTGAGAAACATCACGAAACAATGGGACTGCGTCTGATGAGTAGTTGGCTTTAGGGCAAGTGGGAGATTGTTAGAGTAGATGCCCAACTAGCCAACTTGTGGCGTGTGGGTTCATAGACTCTTGTATGAAACGATCTTTATATATGATATTCGCATTTATTTATATGGCATTCTTTACTTTCATTGTGTTGTATAATGATTAAAAATTGCGTTGAGTAAAGACCTATAATGCACTATAGTGTATGTTAGATGTGATAGTGGGTATGACGGCTATCATGAAACACATCTAATAGTCACTGTGTATTCTGAACAAGTTCCTAGTCGATTGGGCCGTCAAAATGAGGATAAGGCCGCCCGAGCTCGAGACTAGTATCTGTGATGCGAAGTACCATGTTTCATTGGTAGGGAACATTGTGATGTTCTGAGCATGCAGATAGATAGTGACCTGGTGATCTATCGAACTACCCTCGTTCGGACTTTCCAAGTGGTTACCATTTGTCGAGTGGATAAGTCCGATGTCTTGGTTGTACTGATTAGTCCTCACGACTCGAAACGTTATTGAGACTCTACATGATAGGCGTCTCACTTTGACTCGTTTGCCGACTCACTTGGGATCATCAGGCGGCGGGATTGGGTGAGACCCCGATGCATGTAGGAATCGATGCATCGTTGTCGAGTATTCACCGCTCACAGACATGCGTGGATATCCTATGCTATCTGAGGGGATAATAGTGTATAAATCTCTGGCCAGAGTACTAGAAGTGTTTTAGGTAAATGGGTTTACCTAGTTACACTCGCGATGTCACTATTCGATCTCCAAGATGTACGCATAGCTATCGGATCTTTAGCGACTCTCGATTTACCAATGGTCGTTGATCTGATCGGGATATATGGATTGAAAGGACCGTACTGTACGCTAACCATGACCAACTGGTTCTTGCAGGCACTATCAGTGATACCTAGGGGATCATGGGGCGATGTTGCTAGACGCTCTTACCATGATCCGTTGGGCAAGTCCGGAATTGTGATTCCGGAGCCACAATTGTGGGCCCACGGCTAGCTGTATCCCTGAACCATTGAGGGTCACACAAGTACTGGATTCGAGATTCCCACACGGATACTCAGCTCAATTTGTTGAGCGTGAGAAGAGGATTTTTGAGGAGTGCGACTTCCTAAAAGTCAACATGGGTCAAATCGGGATTTCCCGCTGTTGAAGGGCAAAACGGTCATTTTGCACTGGGGTTCTGAAAAATGGTTTTTCAGATCATAGTATTCAGTTTTGGAAACTGAGTCGATCCGTCTGATCTGATCGGCGATCGGAGTTATGATGAAGTCACGGTGATAGGGATGAACGGAATGTTCATCCGTTGGACCCGGGCCCGTTGGGCCGGTCCAAGACTATGACTAAGTCTATTTAATTAGACTTAAGCTTCATTATACCATATACTAGACTACACAACAAAACCCTAAACCTAAGCTTGGCCGCCGCCCCTTCCCTCCTCTCATAAGCCGCCGCCGCCTTGTGTCGCCGAAAAACTGTTCCGGCCAACTTGACGAGGAGAATCCGTCCGCGCCGATCTCGTCAGGCCTTCTAGTGCATGCTGACGAAGGAGACTCGTTTCTGGTCGTGGACCGGATTGACGTTATCTACCGCAGCCTACCGTGAAGTGCCGGTTTCCTCGAGAAACTGGTCGGAGCCAGGCACGAGTTGCCAGCAAGGTAGTCATCTAAACACCCTATGAATGTCATAGTCTGTTATTTGTAAATTTGAATTGTATTGATCGTCTCCTGGCAATTTTTGTTCTTCCGCTGCCTCGCCGGGAGGCGTGATCCGGATCCACCGCGGTTCCCCAACAGTATGCTGGTTAGAACCCCATGTAGTCTGAAAATGTTGTCCATGTACAAGGAAGCGAGCTTATCCAAGTCGTAGTTCATTCGGAGAGGCAGAAAGTGCACAGATTTTGTTAACATATCCACGATTACATATATTCCATCATGGCCTAATCTTGTCTTCGGCAGACCTACTACAAAGTCCATGGATATGTTTTCCCACTTCCACTCTGGAATTTCCAGTGGTTGTAATAATCCTCCAGGTCTTTGATGTTCTGCCTTGACTTGTTGACATACATGGCACCTAGCAACAAAATCAGCAACATCTCTTTTTATCCCATTCCACCAGAAGTGTTCTTTCAAATCTCTATACATTTTGTACTCCTTGGGTGGTTTGAGAACTTGGACTTATGTGCTTCAGACATCACTTCCTGACGGAGGTTTTTGACGTCGGGTACACACAATCTCCCGTTCATCCAGATGATTCCCTTTGGTCTACTCAAACTCCGACTCCTTCCCTTGCTTGATTTGTTCCTTGAGTTGGGCCAGATAAGGGTCTTGATCCTGATTGATTTTGACCAATTCTTTGAGGCATGGTTGAGATGAGACTGAGGATAGTATCACCTTGTTCATGTTCTTCCGACTTAACGCATCGGCTATCTTATTTGCCTTTCCTGGGTGGTAGTTATTGTCAGTACGTAGTCTTTCAAGTAGCTCGATCCTGCATGAGTACACACCCTAGTCCTCCTTTCGATGCATCGCTGTATATGGTAAAGCTTTTGTCTCCTAAGGGTAGCGTTAGAACCGGGGCGGATGCAAGCTTTGTCTTCAGAGTTTCGAAGCTTGTCTCACATCCTTCGTTCCAGTTGAACTTGGAGTTCTTCTGGGTGAGTCTAGTGAGTATTGAAGAGAAACCTTCTACGAACTTACGATAATATCCAGCCAATCCCAAGAAGCTTCTAACTTCCGTAACCGTCTTAGGTATAGGCCAGTCCATGATAGCTTCTACCTTCTTCGGATCCATTGATACGCCCGCTTCAGAAATTATATGGCCTAGGAATGCCACACTTTTTAGCCAGAATTCTCACTTCTTGAACTTGGCGTACAATTGTTTTTCCCTCAGGGTTTGAAGGGTAATTCGAAGATGTTCCTTGTGTTCTTCTTCACTTGGGGAATACACGAGTATATCGTCAATGAAGATCACCACAAATTTGTCGAGGAACGGTTTGAATACACGGTTCATGAGGTCCATGAAGGCCGCTGGTGCATTGGTTAGACCAAATGGCATCACCGTGAATTTTTAGTGGCCATATCTTGTTCTGAATGCAGTTTTAGGGACATCCTCAGCCTTGATCTTCAGTTGGTGATAACCGACCTCAAATCTAACTTGGAGAAGGTGGTAGCTCCTTTGAGTTGATCAAAGAGGTCGTCAATTCTTGGAAGAGGATACTTATTCTTGATTATGATCTTGTTCAACTCCCTATAGTCGATACAATCTCATGGTTCCATCCTTCTTCTTGACGAATAACACTGGAGCTCCCCAAGGTGACACACTTGGCCTGATCTGCTTTTTGTCTAGCAGTTCTTGTAGTTGATCCTTGAGCTCCTTGAGTTCTGCAGGTGCCATCCGGTAGGGTGCCTTCGAGATTGGGATCGTCTCTGGCACTAGGTTGATTTCGAACTCAATTTCTCTGTCAGGCACTTTTCCAGGTAAGTCGTTTGGAAACACATCTACGAACTCTTGCACCACTGGATGTCTTCTATTTTGAGTTCGTCTCCTTCTTTTACTTCATGTATTATTGCCAAGAAAACTTTGGCTCCTGACTTCATGGTTGTCCATGCTTGGGCAGCAGAAAGTAGGGACTTCCGCTCCTTGTTCTTACCATGATATATCAGCTCTTCTTGGTCAAGGGTTTGGAGTTTCACACTCTTGCTTCGACAATCTACTAATGCATGGTTCTTAGATAGCCAATCCATCCCTAAGATGGCATCGAACTCGACCATGTTGAGTTGTACCAGGTTTGCAGAGAATGAATGGTTGTTTATGACTATCTCGCAGTTCCGATGGATCTTATGTGTTTCAATGATAGTGTTGGTAGGAGTTGCTACTCTATACGGTTCACATAGAGTTTCAGGTTGTAGCCCTAACTTTTTAGAAAATCTCCTAGATATGAACGAATGGGTAGCACCACAATCAAACAACACATAAGCAGGCGGCTCGTTGATAAAAATGGTACCTGCCACCACGTCGCTGGCGTCTTCAGCCTCTTCCTGTGTCATTGCAAACACACGGGCATTGGGTTTATCCTCCTTGGGCTTTGGCTTGTTCTAAGTCGTACTGCTCGGTCCAGCCTTTGGTTTTCCGAACAATCCGCCATTCGGTGTCCCAACTTTCCACACTTAAAGCATGCACCACTCTGCTTGCGACAATCTCCACTATGCCGATGACCGCAAGAGCTGCAAGGTGCCAACATTTGGTTATTCGGTGCAGGTGCATCCGCGGTTGTTGAGGTTTGGCCGCTTGGTATTAGGCCCACCGTGTGGACTCTGAGCGTTGAGGGGCGTTTGTTCTTGTTGTCAGCTTCCCGCCTATTTATGTCTGTCTCTGCTCGGATTGAAGCTCCCATTAGGTCCTCAAAACTTGTGGCTTGGTAGACTGCAAGGGCTGACTGGATACGGCTATTCAGACCTTTCTTGAATCGGTGCATCCTTAGAGTATTATCCGCCATGATCGTTGGGACATAGGTGCCCAATGAGTTGAACTTAGATGTATACTCTACTACCGACATATCCGCAGTCTGGGTGAAGGTTTCAAACTCGATGGGCCGTTGCATTCTGACTTCCATTGGGAAGTACTGTTTCAGGAATGCTTCCCCAAACCTTTGTCACGTGATTTGTCCATTTGCAGTCATGGTTGGCTCAACTGCTTCCCACCATTTTCCAGCTTTGCCGTCGAGCAGTGGTGTCACCACATCTACTTTGAAAGCGTCTGGGACTTCCAGTAGTCGAAGTTGTGTTTCAATATTCTTCATCCAGGTCTGAGCAACTTCGGAGTCAGGGTTCCCATCGAAAGTGGGGGCCTTGTTCTTGCGTAGGGACTCATAGTAGTACTTAGTCCGACGAGGTGGAGGGAAAGGAGGAGGAGTTTGGTTGTTGTTGGGGTTGACTAACCCTTGGAGAGTAAGGGCAACTATGGTAGCTATTGCCATCAGGTCTTCTCTGCTAAGACCACCTCTTGAATTGGAGGATCCTTCACATCTCTTGTTACTGTCGCTCCTTCGGTTTCCTGCCATATTATGTCATAGAAAAGCTTATTAAGGGTGGCGCGTCTAATTGCAAAACAATCGAGAATACCATATCACGAAGGGATAAGCAAATTTTTGAATAGAAAGATGAATTGAATACAAGGCTTATTTGAAAAGGTAAAACATATTCTATTCATCATCAATCTCTCCCTCGCCCATAGGAATATCCTCAAGCCCTTCTTCTTACGGTTCATCCTCCCATTCATCCTCGAATGGAGCAGGAGCACCATTTTCCTCTTGCAGACTTTGGATTGTTTGGAGTAGGCTAGCTTTCTCCTCTACCAGAGCCTCGATTGACTAGCTTTCTCCTCTACCAGGGTCCTCACATGGAACATGTGCAATAGAGCGTGCTTTGAGGTATGCTTACTTGATGTGCAGGTGGTGTTTCGTAAGATTCAGATCACGGTTTTTCGCACGATAGAGTCATTTTCTTGATTTTGTGCTCTGACTGTTTTGTGCTTTAATTGATTTGTACTATGTTTGATGACGATCTATAATCCGTGGATATGCCTAATGTATCTGTACTTAAATTTTTTACCTTATGATATTTCATATTCATATAAAAAAAAACATGTGGAAAATGAATAAGTACAAGACATATTTTGAAATCGGCGAAAAAAGATTTAAGATTATTTGGTTTCAAATTTATTTCAACTTCTACATTTATATGATATAAACATAAGAACAATTATTTGATTATGTACCATATTGGTTTTTTAGTAGTACAACGATGCTTGATGTTCACATCCCGACCCGAATTGTTAAGCATCATCGATATTCACGTCCAGATACGGTGTTAGGGTGTGACAATTGACTTACTAGTAACTTATGCTTCAGAACTCGGATTCGACTTTGGTATCACATTCGCTTTGTTCATGTTGTCAGTATAAAAGTGGTTTATTTATCAAAAGTGTTTGGGCGGCATGCAACGTGGTTTTCGATGAAGTCATTGGCTCCTCACAGGCAAGTGCCAAGAGAGTTTTGTGCAAGATTAAGGGTAAAGAATTATTTTTAGCTTTTATTATGACTTTAATTATATGAATAAATTAAAGAATGTACAAACAAAGCATTTAAAAATAAATTTATAGACATCATGTAAATTTTTTTATTACCAAGACAATCGTTAAAGATAATTCTGGTTTCTTTGTTGTTTTTTTTTTTAAGAAAATCTTATCAGATGTTTGATAGTTCCCACAAACGACACAACACAGGCTCCATGTATCAACCCAATAAGTCGATACTAGCGATGATGAACTAACAAAAATGATTAAGCTAGAGATATTCACAATATTCAGTAAAATGTATATTTCTTTCTAACATGTATGTGCTTGTGGTCTGCTAATCATGAATATTTGTTCGACCGAAACTGTGCATGGCTATATGTTCAATAACAACACGAAAAAGAATACAACGAAAGCCGTAAACAAGTATCCCCTCAATGGCATTGACAATAACAATATCAAATAACTGGACACATTTAACTTATTGCATAACCAATTTCAGCAAGACAGGCCTACGAAGTAATTAACTCAATAAATGTATCAAGAACTCAAAATATTTGCCCTTTTCTATTATTCTACTCAAATTTCTTGCTAAATGGACATTGAATCAAAATCCAAATCACAATCAAAATTTAAATCAGTTGAGATTAGAAAACTCATTCAAGTTTGTTTCTTCAATGCTAATAACTTGTGCAACAGACTGATGAGTAATCTCAGAGGTAAACGAAGGCAAATATTCATGCCACAAAGATGGTTCGAAGGTATTAAAAGCACAATAGTTTGAACCAACAACCTATAATTATCAGCTTACAAGTCAACCATTGACTTGTTGCATAACCAATGCCAACAAGAAAGGTCTAGCAACTTAAAACAATAACTATATCAAGAATTCCAGATACTGCACTTTTTCTACCGTTCTACTACCATTTGTTGCTAAATGGTCATTGAGACCAAATCCAAAATCCAATCAAATGAGATAAAACCCGATTGAGTTTCGCTTTTTCAATACTGATAACTGATGCAACACAGCGGTAATCGTGCTAACAAGTTAACCCAAATCAACTTCCACGCTTCCATTACAATTTACATCTCGTCATTGTTTTGTATTGATGCTATCCTTCAACCAAAATCAGTATCATTACTACATTCTCTTCTCTAATATTTCACTTTCACATACTATTAGAAAACATCATGATAAAGAAACCTCATCCATGAGTTAACCCAAATCCGATGTCGCAAAAATTATCTCGCCACATTGTCATCAATGGGTCGGTTAAAATCGGAGCATGGTCGAACTAATTGTGTTGAAGAGACTAAAATACTTCATTCTTGTACAACCAGTTAAACAGCATCGGTTACACTACTCTATGTAATACCATTTGCAGGAAAAGAGTTACTGAGATCATTGTCCCACCGAGAAGGCAACATCGAAGAATTAACCGTCTCTTACTGGAATTCAGCGAAATGAATTTGAGGTGTATAATAGCTTCTAAGATAGATTCTCCATCAAGAAAATATACCTGAAATTCATTTCACAAAGAAACAAAGGCTTAAAAAATATTCACGACAGTCTGAAACCGGATTCGTCCTTACTCCTTGTCTAGCCAAATGTAGCGTATATCAATATGAAAAATTGCTCATGGAAGGTGAACCACAGTTATGTAGTATTAAATATACAAAAGTATATAGTCATTAAACGAACCGGCAAGCTATTGAGAAGAGCAAGCAACATAGACACGTGGAATGTGCACATGAAAATTCTTTCCAACGTATTTGGAAGATGAGCAGCAAATTCAGCATACAAACGAGGTTGATATGAAGTCAGATGGATTGAGTGTGCCATGGAGATCAGGTCACCTACAAAGACAAAGGTTTGTAGGCAACTTCTTTCTTGACTAATAAAATCTGTAGCATCTGAATTTCCCACATTCTGACAATCTGACCTTGAAAATGTGATCTCGGCCCATTGCTGACCTGGGTGCTGCACCGGAGACAAGCAAGATTCAACCTGTTCCCACAAGTTTCACAGCCACATATACACATTATATTAGATATTCAAAAAGAAGGACCTACAACCATGTGATCATGAACACTAAGGTAAAGGTAGAAATTGTATCACACCTCTGAACAAACACAACCACTTCTATTTATTGGAGTTTCCATCTTATTGTATGAACATTTTTTTAACTTTACAACATCTGAAGCATCCAAACACTGAATACTTTCCCATCTCTTCAGAAGACTGATATCAGGTTCATTGTCGTCATATACACTTGAATCCAGACATGGGGCCGAAACAAATGCAGTAAATTCGTTAGGACATGTTGTATCATTCCCTTTTCCAAGAGTGTGAGCGTTTTCTTGAATTAAAGAATGAGGAACACAGTACCCCTTATGGCCAACTACAGTTTCTAATTTACTCTGCTCGGTCAGCAACATGATAGTGCGCCTCCACTCTTCTGTTGTATGGACGAGGGTATTATCCAAAGAAACTATTACATCGCGAGGGGAAAGATAGCTGGACAATGGAGAAGACTGAGCCACATCCATAACCTATGAAAGATTAAGAAGTAAATTTCAGTTCGCAAACACAACCATGGAGTGAGAAACTAGAAATTACTCGAGTTTGATACCATGGGACCTTCACCATAAGTATAAAACGGGCTCAAGATATAGGGAAGAAAGAGCAACATGAAGGTGCAAACTGCACAAAACTGCATAAGATGTTGAGGCATATCAGTTCATTAATGGCAAGAAACATATGTTTTTCCCTATGACAAATCATATAATATTTATGAGCAAATATGATTCAGGCACTCACCACTGCGTTGTGCCAAATACCAGCACAGTATATACGTAGGGAAGCCACTGCAGGTAATGCTTGTAATGATGCGTAATTGAAAGCAACCAGAGCCCCTGGAAAAAACACTGCCAAAAAGATGGCAATATACTCTATGTGTACACCCTCACTGCAGCCCATAGAAGAAGTTGCACTTATGCTAATTGTCATGAGATTGATCCTCTATCTCGTTATTCAATCAATAGATCGACTGGTAAACCAAATATGGATAACAAGACAGCTGGGAAGAATGAATTTGAACGTACAGAAACAGAGTCCACAGCATTTACGTTATCTTTTGTTAGTAAAGCCTGATAAGAAAACAAGTGTGCTTCTAGCTACAAGTGCTCCAAGGGGCTCTATTTTGTGCATGAACTGTACTACTTCTGTGACAATCAGAACATATATTTGGCATTGTGAAAATAAACAATAAACAATGGTCTGAGAAATCCCACAACTAACTTCATGGTTTAAATACTATATATCAAGCCACTAAGGTGTTCCTCACACAATACAAATTGGAATCATCATATCATATGACTACAGCATTGAGATATTGCCGCTTCTAGAGTCATTCTTACTTTACACTAAAGAGTTAATTGCTTAAAATTCAGTGATCATACGATAATGGTTAACACTGCAAAGAGAAGAGGGCAAATTTTAACCTTGCTGCAGCAAGTGCGTGTCCAAACTCATGGACAAGAACTGATACAATGGAAGATGCACACAAGCACACAAAGCTTGTGAACGAAATGTTCAATCCTGTAAACTGCACAGGAAAAGAAAATAAACATAACCACCAACTAGTCGAAGCAACAGCAAAAGCACAAGGTTCATCTTCAGGAACCACTGATTTTGGGAAGCCATGAATATGAAACTTCCGTAGCCATTAATCTCAAAGGCCATAGGGTCCAGTTTGAATACAATAGAATTTAGGTTAAAAAAACATTTACTAACTAGAGTATATTAAACTTATTTTTTTCCAAAAATAGAGGCAGAAGCAGTTATGTGTGTGAGTAAAATAGTGACAAATACCTGATTGCTTCTTAAAAAGGAAGCTGAAGAGCTAAAAGCCACAATTTCTAGCTTAACTACTTGAAACACTTTTCTCATGACAGGTTATTTATTCAAAACATGAATTAAAATCAAGAAAACACACTAAATGCTGATAATTATCCAGAGGAAATGGACCGTGCAAGTTGTAAATCACACAAGCTGGGATACGCTACAAGGAACTCAGCCCGTAGACTCATATGCCGTCTTATTACAACTAAATTAACACAAGCTTAAACATCAATATGTGTTGAATATCTAGAGATAAGATTAGTTAGATTATTTGTTAGATTAGTTAGATCAATCATATTAGATCACTGATATCTTCATTATCCTTTATTTAAACTTTAAACTAGATTAGGTTAGATGTTAAGTTAGTTAGTAAGATTAGCATAAATAAATGCTTGTGAATGCTTGTTACATATTCATTCTTATTAATAAAAGGGTTTTTCCTCTCCATTCCACTTTCTCTCAAATCTACATGGTATCAGAGCATGGGTTTGGCCAATGACCAAGTACGGCATGGCTTCCTTTCAACCTGTCTTCTTCCTCCGACGTCGTGATAACCCCAGTGGCCACGCCCCATGGCCTGAGAAATGCATCTCCTCAGTCGATCACAGTTTACAAATTAACTGAACGAAATTTCATCTCTTGGTCACAATCGGTCATGATGTACACTATGGTCGTGGGAAGGACAACTTTCTCACTGGCATGGTGCTTTGCCCTGAAGCCGGGGATCCAAAGTTTCAATCGCGGAAGTCCGACAACAGTATGGTAATATTGTGGCTTATTAATTCGATCTCCCCGGAGATCGGCGAGAACTTATTGCTCTATCCCACCGCAAAAGACATATAGATGCAGTGCGAGTAGCCTATTCATGCAAAGACAACTCTGCCGAAGTCTTTGCCATTGAAACGACGCTTCATACATTGTGTCAAGGCGAAAATACTGTCACAATGTACTTCACAAACCTCACACAACTTTGGCAACAACTTGATTTGTTTGAACTCTATGATTGAAAATGTCCCCAAGATGAGCAACCATTTAAGTCAATTGTTGAGCAGCGAATCCAAGCAGCCTTCTATGGAGGTGCACCTGGAAGAAATCCGCCACAAAGTTATGCTGGGAACTTCCCTCAACTCCACTGCCCTTACAGATGGTTCTGCTCTTGCTTCTCACCGACACCATATATCCATTTTGGACCACTCTTCCGTTCTTGCTGCTGTAAGGAACCCCTCCAATCCCTTCTTTTATAAGGGAAAGTCAAGCCAAGGCCAGCCTTGGTATGAGAAATGCAAGAAACTTATAACATTGATTCTTGTTGGTGTGATCATGGTAAACCTGCTGACTGGAAATTATCAAGCGATCTTCATACTCATGCTAGTATTCATGGTAAATCAATTGACTGGAAATCATCAAGCGATCTTCAGACTCATGCTAATCTTAGTGATCCTCTATCTCTGCCTCTGCTGAGCCCTTCACAAGAGAACAATTTGAAGTTCTTCATAGGTTACTCAAACGAAATGCTTTAGAATCAGCCCCACCAATCCTTACTGGAGAACTTGAAGAGGAAGTGTACATGGATATTCCACCTGGATTTAAATACAAATCCACTGTCAACAATGTCTATAAACTAAAGAAGGCACTCTATGGCTTGAAGCAGTCACCTCGAGCCAGGTTTCATAGATTCACTAATGTTCTCAAGAGAGATGGCTACACATAGGGACAATCTGACCATACACTATTCGTCAAACACGCCAAGGAAGGTCAACTCATTGCTATCATTGTCTATGTTGATGATATTGCCCCTATAGGTAATTATGAGGATGAAATGATGTCATTTTGCTGTTATCAAAAGAATTTGAGATGAAAAATTTCGGTAATCTGAAAAACTTTTTTGGCATGGAAGTGGCTCGGTCTTCATAAGGAATCTCCTTCTCTCATCGTAAATATGTCTTGGATTTGTTGAAGGAAACATGTATGTTAGGTTGCAGGCCTGCAGATACGCCTATGGATCCTAATGTCAAACTTGGAATAGACACAAACACCCCTTTGGTTGATATGGGAAGATAACAAGGACTTGTTGGCAAGCTCATATGCCCCTTTCCCACGCCCGTCCGGACATAGGTTATGTTGTCATTGTTATCAGTCAATTCATGAACAATCCTACGCAAGACCATATGGAGGCAGTCTATCAAGTATTACGGTACCTGAAAGAGCACCATGTAAAGGACTACTCTTAGTCAAGAACCAAGCCAGGAATATCCAAGTGTACGGTGATGCGGACTGGGCAGATGCTCCTCACGATACGCGGTCCACATACGGTTATCGTAGAGTTGTTTGGGTAAATCTTGTCATATGGCGAAGCAAGAGCAACCTGCAGTTCCAAGAAGCAGAGAAGAGGTCGAAATTTCGATCATGGGCTCAATCTACGACGGGATATGATCCAAAGATTGTTGGATGAATTATGTCTAACAGGTAATCATCTGTAGAATTACATTATGACAACCAAGCAGCAATCAGCATCGCAAAGAATCCAGTTCATCATGATTGTGCCAAACATGTTGAAATTGATCGTCAGTTTATAAGTGAGAAGCTTTCAAAAGGAACCGTGAACTCACCTACATTCCTACTCATCTACAAGTTGCAGATGTCTTGACCATGGCCCTGGCTCGACCTACCTTCGAAGATTTGGTTTCCAAGTTGGGCTTGTTCAACATATATGATCCAACTTGAGGGGGAGTGTCGAATATCTAGAGATAAGATTAGTTCGATTATTTGTTAGATTAGTTTGATTTACCATATTAGATCACCGTTATTTTCATTCCTTTATTTAAACTTTAAACTAAATTAGATTAGATTGGTTAAGTTTATTAGTAGAATTCGTATAAATAAGTGCTTGTGAATGTTTGTTACATAATCATTCAGATTAATAAAAAAATTTCCTTTCAATTCCTCTTTCTCTCAAATCTACATTATTTATTAACACTGACAACACAATCATACATAAATGGCAATCGAAACTCAATCAGCAACTCATCTTGAACTGAATAATCAATCTCAAAGTGACCATCCATGTACAATGTTAAGCATTTAACTTCAAATCAAAAAGTAATAGCGGGGTAAAGATCAAATCAATATATTAAACACCACTATACTGACCAAAAAGGGAAGTCCAAAGAAGGTATTCTGCCCTCGGTAAACAAGCAGTCCAACCACTTCACAGAAAATGGCCTGAAATAACAGTACCAAAAAATAAAATCTGCCTTTAAAAAAGTATAAAGAACAAAGTAAGGAGATGAAGCCACTAACCGCTGTAACTCCAACAAGGGCTGCCATACCAAACCCAATTCCCATAGTGAACCACACTCTAAACCATCTGTCCGCGCTCAAAAAAGTGACAAATTTATACATTATGTTTTAATACACAGCATTCAAAGAAATGTAAATTGAAGGATCCCAACTCCAACCTTGAGTAACGGCGACCGAAATGGAAAACGGGTTCATTGAGGATCAAAAACTTGAAGTCGCAATACCTAGGATATTGGACAAATAAATTTGCAATAAGTAAACGATTTTATTGATAGTGTTGTTAATCACTCACCAGCAAGAAACGGTGTTGGAGAGTAGGCTGGTGAAGGAGCGTAACGGCAGCAAAGCCGGATTGCTCCGCCATCTTCTCCCTCGGCGGTCATCCATCATCTCCACTATAACTTTTCTGTTCTGATTGATTGAAAATGGAAGCTTTGGAAAGAATTTCAGCGCTGACAATATATGTTCTTAGGTCATACTTTATATTAACGGTAATTTGGTGAAAAATTCAATAGCCAGGTTTTCGTTCAGTCCCACGTTTATTAGGTGTTTTTAACTGTTTGACACATAAAACGAAAATAACGTAAAGTAATGAATTTTACAAACCACAGTATCTCACCTTTTTAACCGGGGTACTACCTTTTAAAGTACTACAATTTGTTTCACGGATGGTAGGTCCATGTTTGCCAAGTATTGTTCTTTCAAGTGTCTGTGCCCTTATTTCAACAAAGGTAACTACTTTCCATTTTGGATCTCGTAGTGCTTCGACAATGTTGGAAGGAACAAGTACCTGATCTAGATGTGACACAAAAGCTCGATATGTAGGTGATAAACGATTAAGGCATATAAACTTATTGATAGGATGTTGAGTGCAAGTTCCGACCCCTTTTCTTAATTCAATGGGCTTCTCATCATTAGCATCAGATTCAATAATAGATGAGTTAGGAGTCTTCTTACCTTGATCAGTTTTTTTCAAAATCTGGTAGTGGAGAAGTGTTATGGGCTTGTTGATCTTGTACCAGGTTCCTACCGGCTCCTAGGATGATGAGGCGTTTTACGAGAATAAATGTGGAGAGGATCGAAACGTTGGAAAGGAGTAGGTTCAGGATGAGGGGTGGGATCACTTGGTGGGTCAGTGTGTCCCAACAAAATCTTTGCACGTTTCTAGCTATAAAACCTATTTTAAAATCGGACTGTCATCTTTACGGTATTTCAAAATACCTTTAAATGTGATGATGAGGCGTGTCCTGCAAAACCCTTCTCTCTCCCCGCTCAAACAAAAACCATTTTTCTTTGTTTTGTTTAGTCCGCTTTCAAATTCTCAAGAATTATAGCAATATTGCAAACAGTTGAATTGCATCCTCTGTGTTTTCTCACAACCCTCAATATTTTACTATTAGAAATGACTTCTTCTCTTTTCGTAAACACTCTGCAGGTGGATTTTGTATCTGTGCTCACTATGGAGCACACCGAGATGACTCGCATGTTTAAATCCCTGGAAGATACTGGGCTGAGAGGTTTCTTGGAAGGTACCACCTTTGTATTTGAAAATGCTGTCACTGAGTTCTTCATAAATGCAAAAGTCATAGCTGGGACTGTCATTAGTACTATGTGTAATCAAAAGCTGGTCATTACTGAGGATATGTTTTCTACAACATTTAAACTACCAACTGAGGGGATGACTGGTCTTGTGGATATTCCAAAAGAAACAATAGCTGAAATGCGTAGCAGGTTCTCTGCAACTGATGTGCCATTCAAGGCACCTAGCAAGAAAAGAGAAATGTGGATTGAATATCGCTTATTGCACGATATTGTCGCAAAGTCACTATGTGCAAAAGTCGGATCCTTCGACACTGTTACATGTGAAAAGTTTGAATTTATGGTTGCTATCTCTGCTGGAATATCAGTGAACTGGCGCTGGGAACGGTCCCATACCTCAGCGATCTAAGGTTCTCCCAGCTGTATCACGACTAATGAACACAGAAAAAATCAATACAAGGCCATTATCTCGGTTATCAACAAAGTTTTAAATTTTGTTTTGATAAAGACAGTATATGTTTGTTAGCGACAGTATATATTGTCCCCAGCTTGACCACCTAGGAGATGAGACTAAGAGAAATCTGATGAAGTCTGTTGGAGAAATGTTCGAAGAAGAAGATGAACAGTAGAAGTCTGATCGTGTGAAGATTGGAGAAATCTGGTTCACTAAATAGTTGAAGTCTGGAACCAGTTGTGAAGAACAAAAACCAGCTGTTGCGCAAGCGTGAATGAACCAGACGTTGATGTGAAGAGGAATCTGGAATCAGCAATGATGACATCAGCATGTCTACTGGAAGAAGCTGTGATCAGCAACGATGACATCAGCATTGCTGATTGAAAGAAGTTATGATCAGCAATGATGACGTCAGCAACATCAGCAGACAACTATCTGGAATCAGCGATGATGACGTCAGCAGTGATGTCATCACAATCAGCAGTGAGCTACAGTACAACCAGTCGATGGTACTTGATGCTAGCGATAGCAAAACGATGTCGTTTGGATAAATGGATACGACAGCGTTTTGCCTTCGCGCTAAGATTCAGCAGATGGTTTTTGCGATGATGATAACCAGCAGGCAGCTACAGTCAAATTAAAAGAGAACCAGCAGTTGCGCATCAAGGATCAAAACCAAACGATGTAAAGAAAAATCAGACGTAGCGCAAAGACAAAGTCAATCCAGACGAGAGCTACAGTACAACCAGTCGTTGGGTAATCTAGTCGCAAGCTATAGTGTATCCAGTCGCAGGCTACAGTGTTTTGCATATCCAGTCGACAGGAAATCCAGACGCAGGAAAAGGAGACGTAGTGAAGAGTTGCAAACCAGATGCTGATGGTTACATCCAGACGCAAAGAAGCTAAAGGAAATAACCAGGCGCAGTAGTTGAAGATACAACCAGTAGCGAAGCAGTTAACGAATTATATTATGAAGATTCACTAAAGCTGGATGTCAACTGCTGAGCTTAGTTCAAATGTTGAAGACGACAAAAAGCCTGCAAAAGAAAGGACACAAGGACAATTCCATGTCGGTACTTTACAGAACATATTTCAACGGGAAGAACTTGTGTCCAACAGATTGAATTTGAATAGAGGCTATTTAAGGGAGAAGATTTGAAGGAAGAAAATGATGATTTAGTGAGGATTCAAAATAGAGGGAAGAACATAGAAGAACGAAGCAGTCGACCATCATTAGAGAAGAGCTTGCTACGAGCGTCGACTGCTGAGTTCTAATCAGCTTTTGTAGAAGCATTTTCCCAGTGTGTGAGATTTATCTTTCTGAAGAGTTGAGCGATACATTGTAAAATCTCACACACACAGATTCACTCGCATATTTTGAGAGATGAGCGAAATTGTTTAGCGAGTGAATCCCAAACCAAAATCAGATCCCGTCCAAGTACGACGACGTTAAACTCTGTGTTTGTAGCCTTTCTCACATAGGCGTTAAACAAGTGATTGAGTGAACAGCCGATGGCTGGTAGAGTCTAGGAGTTCTCGCAGCTGCTGGTTGCGGGATCGGGTCTGTACACGATGTATAGATCAAATCTTCTAGTGGAATCTTTCGAGGAGGAAGAAGGGGAGATGTAGGACATTGAAGTCCGAACTTCCATAAACAAATGAGCTGTGTATTGTATTTCTTTAAGCTTTCCGCATATGCATTTTACATTTAGCACTCATGCATACACCATTGCACACACAGTAAGTCGAACAGATTTCTGTTTACAGAAATCTGTTTGCTTTAAGCGTTTTAAAAATTAGGATTCAGTTCTGGTGTTTTTCGCATGTTTTATTACATACCAGATCTGTCTCCGGTGCTCTGTTTTAATGTTCAAGAACCAGAGGTATTGCACCTCCTCTTTAATAGCAGCGCAAAGTTTTTAATTTTTGACAGTAGCGCTTGCTAACATTAAATTTCCTGATTTTCGGACCTAACAAGTGGTATCAGAGCGGGTTGTTCTTGAACGAGCACTCAATTTTAAAACGCATGTGCTATGTTTTTAAAATGTTTTAAATGTTTTTGAGAAGCTTGTATTATAAAGGCCAGATGAAAATGATTTGTTTTATATATAGAACTGTTTTCTCTTGATGAACTGTCACGGAATGCGCGAGTTCCGTGCGGATGCCAAGATCCTATTTCGGTTGGGCTATAAGTTCACCTGGAGGGAGGCTCGATGACAAGCACATGGGACGAAATAGGAGATATGAAAATCTGAGCTTTAAAGATTTTCAGATGCGGTTATGGGGCCACGTCTGGAATGAAGTGGGAGAAAATCTGTTATTCGTTTATTCTTAACTCCCGTCTGAATATATAAGCTAAATGGTAGCATACGATTTGCTCGTTTCAAAATCATAGCATATTGTTGCATACGGTTGTTCCCAAAATCTGTTTTGATTTTGAAAATCTATAAAATTCCTGCTGTCATGTTGTTTTTGTTGTGACGGTGTAGGGAGAGCTTTCATTTAAAATTTCGGGAAGACAGCTTTCGACCTCTTTTTGATTCCCACAAAAAGGGAGAGAATTGTTAGATCATGCATTTGTTATTTAAAGTTTTGCTGTCATGTTGTTTTTGTGTGACGGTGTAGGGAGAGCTTTTCATTTAAAATTTCGGGAAGACCAGCTTTCGACCTCTTTTTGATTCCCACAAAAAGGGAGAGAATTGTTAGATCATGCATTTGTTATTTAAAGTTTTGTATAAATCAAAAAGGGAGAGATTGATGGATCTGTGTCAACAGATCCAGATTGTATTTTGAATTACTCAAAACTTATTATTGTGTTACTAACATCTCTACGTAGTGTGCAGAACTTAAATAAGATGAAAAGATGAAATCCAGAAGATGCGAATTGGAATAAGAGAAATCTGATGAAGTCTGTTGGAGAAATGTTCGAAGAAGAAGATGAACAGTAGAAGTCTGATCGTGTGAAGATTGGAAAAATCTGGTTCACTAAATAGTTGAAGTCTGGAACCAGTTGTGAAGAACAAAAACCAGCTGTTGAGCAAGTGTGAATGAACCAGACGTTGATGTGAAGAGGAATCTGGAATCAGCAATGATGACGTCAGCATGTCTACTGGAAGAAGTTGAGATCAGCAACGATGACGTCAGCATTGTTGATTGAAAGAAGTTATGATCAGCAATGATGACATCAGCAACATCAGCAGACAACTATCTGGAATCAACGATGATGACGTCAGCAGTGATGTCATCACAATCAGCAGTGAGCTACAGTACAACCAGTCGATGGTACTTGATGCTAGCGATAGCAAAACGATGTCGTTTGGATAAGTGGATACGACAGCGTTTTGCCTTCGCGCTAAGATTCAGCAGATGGTTTTTGCGATGATGATAACCAGCAGGCAGCTACAGTCAAATTAAAAGAGAACCAGCAGTTGCGCATCAAGGATCAAAACCAAACGCTGTAAAGAAAAATCAGACGTAGCGCAAAGACAAAGTCAATCCTAACGAGAGCTACAGTACAACCAGTCGTTGGGTAATCCAGCCGAAAGCTACAGTGTATCCAGTCGCAGGCTACAGTGTTTTGCATATTCAGTCGACAGGAAATCCAGACGTAGGAAAAGCAGACGTAGTAAAGAGTTGCAAACCAGACGCTGATAGTTACAACCAGACGCAAAGAATCCAAACACAAATAAGCTAAAGGAAATAACCAGACGCAGTAGCTGAAGATACAACCAGTAGCGAAGCAGTTGACGAATTATATTATGAAGATTCACTAAAGCTGGATGTCAACTGCTGAGCTTAGTTCAAATGTTGAAGACGACAAAAAGCCTGCAAAAGAAAGGACACAAGGACAATTCCCTGTCAGTACTTTACAGAACATCTTTCAACGGGAAGAACTTGTGTCCAACAGATTGAATTTGAATAGAGGCTATTTAAGGGAGAAGATTTGAAGGAAGAAAATGATGATTTAGTGAGGATTCAAAAATATAGGGAAGAACATAGAAGAACGAAGCAGTCGACCATCATTAGAGAAGAGCTTGCTACGAGCGTCGACTGCTGAGTTCTAATCATCTTTTGTAGAAGCATTTTCCCAATGTGTGAGATTTATCTTTCTGAAGAATTGAGCGATACGTAAAATCTCACACACACAGATTCACTCGCATATTTTGAGAGATGAGCGAAATTGTTTAGCGAGTGAATCCCAAACCAAAATCAGATCCCGTCCAAGCACGACGATGTTAAACTCTGTGTGTAGCCTTTCTCACGTAGGCGTTAAACAAGTGATTGAGTGAACATCCGAGGGCTGGTAGAGTCTAGGAGTTCTCGCAGCTGTTGGTTGCGGGATCGGGTCTGTACACGATGTATAGATCAAATCTTCTAGTGGAACCTTCCGAGGAGGAAGAAGGGGAGTGTTGAGTTAAGCGTGCAAGGGTGATAGCAGTACTGGGATGGGTGACCTCCTGGGAAGTTCTGGTACGTCAAGCTGCTGACGTTGCGCCGCTTGATATGGTTGGCCATGTGGGCTGTAAAAGTGTGAGGCCAGATCTTAACGGGTAATAATATCTCTGCTGGGGATAGGGCCGGCGGTAGGGGAAGGGTAAGACTGATCTCTAAGGGAATTGAGACATCACCAGCAGTTAGCCACGCACATCCCCTGACTCATGGGCCTAACAG
Source organism: Dorcoceras hygrometricum (assembly GCA_001598015.1). Taxonomy (NCBI): domain Eukaryota; kingdom Viridiplantae; phylum Streptophyta; class Magnoliopsida; order Lamiales; family Gesneriaceae; genus Dorcoceras; species Dorcoceras hygrometricum. The sequence goes on from KQ995398.1 coordinate 64,178, forward strand.
CCCAACCCTAACGCACATAATAGGTGCACTCTGTGCTACCACATTATAAGGAAATAAAGTTGCGCCTTGGCTAACAGCTATAGCTTTTGGCCTAGTGGTAAGTGCTTGATCCTAACAGGGAGATGTAGGACATTGAAGTCCGAACTTCCATAAACAAATGAGCTGTGTATTGTATTTCTTTAAGCTTTACGCATATGCATTTTACATTTAGCACTCACGCATACACCATTGCACACACAGTAAGTCGAACAGATTTCTGTTTACAGAAATCTGTTTGTTTTAAGCGTTTTAAAGGTTAGGATTCAGTTCTGGTGTTTTCCGCATGTTTTGTTACATACCAGATCTGTCCCCGGTGCTCTGTTTTAATGTTCAAGAACCATAGGTATTGCACCTCCTCTTTAATAGCAGCGCAAAGTTTTTAATTTTTGACAGTAGCGCTAGCTAACATTAAATTTCCTGATTTTCGGACCTAACAATTATTTCGCAATTATACGTGTCCATTCTTAGTAAAAGATTTCCACTGGAAGAATATGACAGGCAATCGGAGAAGTGACTGTAACAATGGAGGTGAAGGATCCTCCAATTCTGAAGCTGGTCTTAGCAGAGAAGACCTGATGGCAATCGCTACCATAGTTACCACGACTCTCCAAGGGTTGGTCAATCCCAACAGTAACCAAGCTCCTCCTCCTACCCCTCCACCTCATGGGACTAAGTACTACTATGAGTCCCTTTGTAAGAACAGAGCCCCCACTTTCGATGGGAACCATGGGAGCGTCGTAATCGAACCTTGATGGACATGGTTCGATCTATGATGAGCTTCACTGAGCTTCCTACATCGTTTTGGGGCTATGCGCTCGAAACGGCGGTAACGTTGTTGAACAATGTCCACACCAAGGCGGTGGATAAAACTCCATATGAGATATGGATGGGCAAGCCGTCCAATACTCATACCTGAGGATTTGGGGATGTCCTGCTTACGTGAATCAGACAGTGGGAGATAAGCTGGATAATAGATCCATCTTATGTTACTTCATAGGGTATCCAAAGAATTATATTAGATACTGCTTCTACTATTCCAATGAAACAAAAGTGTTTATTTCTAGAAATTCCACCTTTCTGGAAAGGGAGTTTCTACTTGATAGAAAAGGCAAGATAGTAGAACTCGAAGAGATTCGAGAACCATCTGAAGTACCAAGTGAATCTCCCGCACCTCAAGAGCCAATACCAGAAACGGTCGCACCTAGGAGATCTGAAAGGGTTCCTAGGGCTCCTGTTAGATATGGTCTCCTCCTTGAAGATGATCAAAGTGATCAAACTATTGGATGTGTCCAAGAACTTTCAAGGAGGCGATTTTCGATGCTGATTCTAATTTGTGGCTTGAAGCAATGCAATCTGAGATTGACTCGATGCATTCAAACCAAGTTTGGACTCCTGTTAATCCTCCCGAAGGAATAGTTCCTATTGGGTGTAAATGGATATACAAGAGAAAACTTAGGCCTGATGGTAAGGTACTGATCTACAAGGCACGACTGGTCGTGAAAGGTTACACTCAAAGGCAATGTGTTGACTATGATGAAACCTTCTCACCAGTCGCAATGTTCAAGTCAATTAGAATCCTACTAGCCATAGCCGCATGGTACGACTATAAGATATGGCAAATGGATGTGAAAACTGCGTTCCTTAATGGAAAAATTAATGAAGCGATCTACATGATGCAGCCTGAGGGTTTCATATCTGTAGGAAGTGAGCATAAAGTATGCAAACTTCAGAGATCGATCTACGATCTCAAACAAGCATCGAGAAGTTGGAACCTGAGATTTATGAAACAATTAAGGAATTTGGTTTCATCAAGAATCCCGAGAAGCCATGTGTGTCTAAGAAGGTAGTTAATAATGCTGTGACATTCCTTGTACTTTATGTTGATGACATTCTACTCATTGGGAATGATGTAGGAATGTTGTAGTCAACTAAAGTGTGGTTGTCTAGTAGATTCTCGTCCAAGAGAGGACACCTACCTATGTGCCACGGGGTCACTCTATCTAAGTCTATGTGTCCAAAGACTGATGAGGAAATAGAGAGTATGACACGTGTGTCACGAGCCGCTACCAGGCCAACCCCGGCCAATTGCATTGGAAGGCTGTGAAGGATATTCTTAAGTACTTACGAAGGACTAAGAATATGTTCATGGTCTATGGGGGTGGTGAACTGAAATTGGAAGGCTACACTGGTTCTAGCTTCCAATGTGACGTGGATGATTCGAAGTCAACCTCTGGATTTGTATTCATGCTCAATGGTGGTGCTGTCTCTTGGAAGAGTTCCAAGCAAGACACCATCGCGGATTCAACCACTGAGGCTGAGTACATCGCAGCATCAGCTGCTGCTAAAGAGGCGGTTTGGATAAGGAATTTCGTCCAAGAGTTGGGCGTAATCCCTGAAGGAGTTGGTCCAGTCCCGGTGTACTGCGACAACACGGGTGCCGTTGCGCAAGCAAAGGAGCCTAGGTCTCACCAAAGATCCAAACATATACTGAGGAAATACCACATAATCCGGGATATTGTGGCTAGAGGTGACATAGCAGTCGAGAGAGTCGCCTCTGCAGACAACATTGCTGATTCACTTACGAAGACCTTGCTAGGACCGTTGTTTGAAAAACATTACGAAACAATGGGACTGCGTCTGATGAGTAGTTGGCTATAGGGCAAGTGGGAGATTGTTAGAGTAGATGCCCAACTAGCCAACTTGTGGCGTGTGGGTTTTTATTGACTCTTTGTATAACGATATTTATTTATGAAATTCGTATTTTTTATGGCATTCTTTATCTTCATTATTTTATAATGTTAACAATTGTGTTGGATAAAGACCTAGAATGCACCATAGTGTATGTTAGATGTGATAGTGGATATGATGGCTATCATGAAACACATCTAATAGTCAATGTGTATTCTGAACTCGTTCCTAGTCGATTGGGTCGTCAAAATGAGGATAAGGCCGCCCGAGCTTGAGACTAGCATCTGCAATGCGAATTATCACGTTTCATTGGTAGGGAACATTGTGATGTTTTGAGCATGCAGATGGATAGTGACCTGGTGATCTATCGAACTACTCTCGTTCGGACTTTCCAAGTGGTTACCATTTGTCGAGTGGATAAGTCCGAGGTCTTGGTTGTACAGATTAGCCCTCACTACTTGAAACGTCATTGAAACTCTACATGATAGGTGCCTCACTTTGACCCATTTACCGACTCAGTTGGGGTCATTAGGTGGCGGGATTGGGTGAGGTCCCGATGCATATAGGAGTCGATGCTTCATTGTCGAGGATTCACCGCTCGCCTTTGTGCGTGGATATCCTATGCTATCTGAGGAGATAATAGTGTGATAAATATCTGGCCAGAGTACTAGACGTGTTTTAGGTAAATGGATTTGCCTAGTAACACACGCGATGTCACTATTTGATCTCCAAGATGTATGCATAGTTATTGGATCTCTAGCGACTCTCGATTTACCAATGGTCGTTGATCTGATCGGGATATATGTGTTGAAAGGACCGTACTGTACGCTAAACATGACCGACTGGTTCTTGCAGGCACTATCAGTGATACCTAGGGGATCATGGGGCGATGTTGCTAGGCGCTTTACCATGATCCGATGGGTCAGTCCGAAATTGTGATTTCGGAGTCGCAATTGTTGTGGGACCACGGCTAGCTGTATCCCTGAACCATTGAGGGTCACACAAGTACTGGTTTCACGATTCCCGCACGGAAATTGAGTTCAATGTGTTGAGCATAAGGGGAGGAATTTAGGAAGTGCGACTTCCTAAAAGTCAACAGGGGTCAAAGTGCAATTTTCCTAAAGTTTGGGCTGGTTTGACTATCCTTGAAACTTGGAGGGGCTAAACTGCAATTTTGGACTAGATGGTCTGAAAAATTGTTTTCACATCATAATACTCAGTTTTGTGAACTATGTAGATTGGTCCGATCTGATCGTCGATCGGGATTATGATGAAGCCACGGCGATGTACTTGAACCGAATGTTCATATGGTTTTGGGCCCGCCCCAGGCCCATTGGGTTGGTTCAAGCCCATGCACCACCTATATATACTTGACCTAGGGATATATTGGAGACAACTCAACACTTCACAACCCTACACACTATCCGCCGCCCCTCTCCTCCCCTCTCCCTCTCGGCCGCCGCATGTCCCACGCGCCGCCGCCCGTCTTGCCGTCGGACTTGTTCCGACCACCGCGACGAGGAGATTCCGTCCGTGATAAATTCATCACATTTTCTAGTGCAGACTGACGAAGGAGTCGTGATTCCAGTCGTGGACCGGATTCGGAGAACGACAACCGCCAACCGTTGAAGTGCCAATTTCCTCGTGAAATTGGTCGGAGCCAGGCGCCTAGACGCCAGCAAGGTACCGTTCTAAAACACCCTATGGATGTTTTGTTGTGATTATTTTTATGTATTGACCGTTCCCGGTACAAAAATTTTAATTCTTCCGCTGCGCCCCGGGAGCGGGATCCGGATCCGACGCTGCGCCAACAGAACCTTCCTGAAAAGGAAGAAGGGGAGACGTAGGATGTTATATCCGAACTTCCAGAAACAAACAGCTGGTCTATTCATTTACAGCATTCCACATTTACTGTTAGCACACATTGCATAAATTTAAAATCTATTTAGCTTCGTTTTAAAATTAGAGTTCAGTTCTGGATACTTCCTCTTGGTGTTTTATTGCCAATCCAGATATGTTCTCAGTGCTTATATATGTTCAAGAACACTGAGGTATTGCACCTCAATCTTGATTGATCAGATCGCACGGCGCTTCGGCCATAGTTGTCCTGGTGAGATCTGATCCTTTCCCAACAAGATAGCTTAGCAGCATCCTCTTTCGTAACTATTCCCAGTTCAAATATGTTGATCACTCTCGCTAATGGAATCTGAACTGAGATCTGAGCTAAACCTACAGCTCTTCTACTTTACGCATCAGCTACTACGTTGGCTTTAGCTGGGTGGTATCTAATCACACAGTCATAATCTTTAACCAGTTCGAGCCATCTTCTTTGTCTCATGTTAAGCTCTTTCTGGTAAAGAAACACTTAAGGATTTTTTGATCTATACATATTTCGCATTTTTATCCATAAAGATAATGTCTCCAAATCTTTAATGCGAAAACTACTGCTGCTAATTCTAGGTCATGCGTAGGATAATTCTTCTTATGTATCTTCAGCTGTCTAGAAGCATAAGCGATCACCTTCTTGTCTTGCATTAAAACAGCTCCCAATCCTGTCTTCAACACATCTGCATAGATCATAAAATTTCCTTTCCCTGATGGTAATGTCAACACAGGGGCTTCTACTAATGCCAGCTTTAACTTCTCAAAAAACTGGTCTGGCATTCTGGGGTCCGATCATACTTAGCATTCTTCTTGGTCAATGACGTTAAAGGGACAACTATCTTAGAAAATCCCTCTATAAATCTTCGGTAATAACTTGCAAGACCTAAGAAACTACGAACCTCTGTTACGCTCTTAGGTACATGCCATTCTCGAACAGCTTCTACTTTAGAAGGATCTACTTCTATTCCATTCTTAGAAATGATATGACCAAGAAATACAACATTTTCGATCCAAAAATAGTATTTACTAAACTTAGCAAACAATTTCTTAGTTCTCAAAATCTGCAAAATACTCTAAGATGGTCTGCGTGCTCAAATATGTTCTTAGAGTATATAAGAATGTCATCTATGAACACAATCATAAATCTGTCTAGAAAAGGTTGAAATACCCTATTCATTAAATCCATAAATACATATGGCGCATTCGTTAACCCAAATGACATAACTAAAAATTCATAATGGCCATATCGTGTTCTAAAGGCTGTCTTATATACGTCTGCATCTTTAACTCGTAGCTGGTGATAAACAGATCTGAGGTCGATCTTTGAAAATACCGCAACTCCTCGTAGTTGATCGAATAAGTCATCTATCCTTGGGAGAGGATACTTATTTCTGACTGTTAACTTATTCAATTCTCTATAATCTATACACAGACGCATACTTCCGTCCTTCTTCTTAACGAATAACATCGAAGCTCCCCACGACGAGGTACTGGGTCTAATGAATCCCTTACCCAATAAATCTTGGATCTGTTCTTTTAATTCTCTCATTTCCTTAGGGGCAAGTCTGTAGGGCGACTTAGAAACTGGAGCAGCTTTGGGTACTAAATCGATAGAAAATTCCAATTCCCGATCTGGTGGCAGACCTGAGATGTCTTCTGGAAAGACGTCTGGGAATTCATTCACTACTTCTACGTCTTCCAACACAATCTTCTTATCTTGTTCTATCGATATAGCACTAACTAGAAATCCTTGGCATCCGTTTCTTAAATACCTCTGGGCTTTCAAAGCTGATATTATCTTAGGGGTGCGGTCAAATCTGTCAGCTCTGAACAAAAATGAAATACCACTGGGTATTTTAATCTTAACCGTTCTCTGCTTAAAATCTATAACGGTTCCATACTTAGTTAACCAATCTATTCCCAAGATTAAATCAAACTCAAGCATCGGTAATACTATCAAATCTGCATAGACAATATTCCCCTGTAGCTTAAGTTCCATGTTGCGAAAAATAAGATTGGTCACTAAACTTCCTCCCGAAGGAATTTGAACACAATATCCTACTTCTACTTCTTCTGGTTTAACTAGTAATTTCTTAACAAATCTTTCCGATACAAATGAATGGATTGCACCAGAATCTAACAATGCTAATGCAGACATACTAAAAACAATGATCTTACCCATCACAACCGTTGTATCTGCTGGAGCTTGTTCTGCCATCATCACATATGCCCTGCCTGTGATGAGTTTATTGTTCTGAGGGCAATTTCTAGCTATGTGACCTGTCTGGCCACACTTTTAGCATCCCTCCTGGCCAAAACAACACTGGACAGAATGATGTTTCTTGCAATTTGGCATACTGGCCTATTTCCAGATTTGGGAACAGAAGAAATAGGTTGTGCTGCTATTGGCCCTTTTCCTTGAGACCCTTGCTGGTTGTTGTTTGGCCTCTTAGATTGTCTATGATCCTTGTTCTGGAAGGCTTGGCGTTTCAACTGTCTTTCATCCTCAATCGCCTTCCAGTCTTGCTCAGCCCGTAGAGCTTTGTTCACCGCTGCTCTATAATCTACGGGTTCAGCAAGTCTGACATCATGCTTAATCATAGACTTCAACCCATTTATAAAGTGTCGAAGCTTGACATCTGCATTTGCTCCAATCAAAGGAACAAAATAACATCCTCTCTCGAATTTGCGGATATAGTCCCGCATTGGCATCCCTTTCTGTTTAAGAGTTAGGAACTCATTCTGTAGCTCCTCCCTCACATCCACTGTAAAGTACTGCTCATAGAATACTCTTTTAAATTCCTCCCAAGTGAGAATTTCCAAGTCTACTGTCAACTTGGCTCATTCACACCACATCATAGCATCTCCCCTTAGCATATAAATTGCACATCGAGGCCTTTCTTGATCAGTCAAATGTAGATACTCAAATATTAATTCCATAGACTTGATCCAGCTTTCAGCTATTAGTGGATCAGTGGAACCAACAAATTCCTGAGGTCGTTGTCTTCTAAACCTCTCTTGAGGATCTTCTCGACTGATCATTCTCCTTGATGATTGACCATTCCCATGATTGGTTTGGTCAACCAGACGTTCTAAGAGTTGGGCCATACTTTTTAAGACAGGGTTCATTCCCTCTGATGCACTATCTCCTTCCATGATACCTCTTCTCCCTCTACCTCGTCCTGCCATTATCTATAAGGGTAGCCCAAATCCACCACAATTATATTATGAGAGATTACTAAATGCTAAATATGAAATAAAACTCACAATTTTAGAAGCGGCTGGCGAGAGCTGTTGAGACTGGAAGAGTGTTTATCTCAAGAACCATGCTCTGATACCAACTGTAACGACCGGAATTTTCTTAACTAATATTAAAAATTTTGGGGTTCAATTGAAATACACAAAAATATCAATTTCGTTTAAGGGAACAAGTCGCTACCAATTTCTGGACTAGAATGCAATTAAACGCGAATCATAAGCGTTAATCTAGAAACATATCTGAACAATAAGAGTGCAGAACATAACACAGATCTGGTCAATAGATTAAACGAAACTGTACATATATATATGAAGCAATAATTCTGGTACAGATTTCAACAAAATAAAGAACTAGTGTCAGGCCTCGTGCTCACATCAGAGACAAAACATACAAGCACACGCGGAAGCTACTAAAAGAGGGTAAAATTTTTTGCTTTTGACCTCACAGTTTAAAACAATATAATTTAAAATACGATAATACTCAAAGTAATCCCAGTTTACAAAACCAACGAAGCAAAGGCTACAACAAACAACAAGGCAGCACGGAAAATGGTATCCCCTGGCTAACAGCCAGCTACAATAAACTAAGCATCACCAGGGACATCCCACCCGCGGTGATACCAGTGCATATAAATAATATACATAACTGGGACACTCTAACCACCTCCTGGGGTACCTCCAGCTGGGTTAAACTCACGATCATCTGCAAAACCTGGATTCCCTGAAAACAACACAAGCAACAAACAATCCAAGCCCCAGAGGGACATGGGGTCAAACCCCAGTACGGAGAGCAACTATAAAACAGTAAACAACAAGAATAAAATACAGATGCTATGAATGAGACAATGGACAACAGCCGAAGGCTACAACCAAGGAAAAGAAGCCAAAGAACTCAATGCACAGCTCAACGAAATCTGCAATAGATATGTACGGCCACGGTGAGTGCAGGACATGTGGGAGCTACCCACTCGGCCCTACTCGCCCACCAATACCAGAAGCATAAACAGCTCAACCTGCCACTGCCCAACCTATGAACTATGGTAGTTAACCACTCGGTGCATAGGGGCTAACAAATCCCAGCAGGGAGATAGAGTGCGGAATCACTGCTCGCCCTCGCATCCTGGTAAGAAACAGAGCAAAAACAATGAAACAATGGCTGCAATAGCTGAAATGATATGATAATGCGTGTATGCAACAACTAGCATAACTCATATGCAAAACAGCAATCACAACAGCAAACATACACAACCATCTCACGATATCAGCAACTACAATTCACTCAAGCTATAAACCTGCTGATTCACAAGCTCCAAATCCGTACCTTGATTCTGTGCAACGATTACTACAACAAGAGTCCCAATAATTCTGGTTTAGACCTGCTAAACACACAACGCACAAAACATAAATCCCACGGGACACGGCACAGAACTCACGGCTGGGAGTTATACACTCAAACCAGCTATCATCCTACTCAACAACTCAACAGGAAGATCAATAACAAAGCTCAAAGGTAAGATCTTATCTCTAAATCGAAGGGCTACCTGCACAGTAAACACACGGCCGAAGGAAGCACTTCGTGATCTCACCGCTAGCTAACAACAGCCTTCGAGAATGGTATAGGATGAAAGAGCTTCACGAGAGGAGTCCAACGCTACCTCAATCGTGCAAAATGATGATCGGAAACGACGGGAATTCGTCGGAGAAACTAACGGTGAACAGTGTTCTAGGGTTCGAAGCGAAGAACAACAATCGAGAGAAAATATCGCTAAGTATGGAATCTGTTAATCCAGTCGAAGATCAAGCCTTCATATATATACACGCGAGAAATCTGTTTTAAAATCCACCGATACAAACAGATTCCTACTACACTAACATAACAAACGCAGCTGCCAACAGCAACGGGAACAGTACGTAGCTGATACACAACAGATTCTTCAATAGTGCGAAGCTCACGCCAGCAACCACAACGCAACACAACAAGCGATAATCAAAACGACGTCGCGCCGCACACGTCAGCAAATCTGCTCAAAGCGCCACGCTACAACAGAATCCATACCAAGCCAAAACGACGTCGCGCAACCTACGTCATCATATCTGATGAACTAAACGCCCGATCCCCACTAAGTAACACGCTAGCGAAACCAACAGCTGAAATCCACGCAAGCGTTACTGCTGCTCCCTACCACATCAGCATTGCTGCTGCTTCCTATCACAACGCAACGCCTAAAATACTAACTGCTGACAGACTTCACCAAACGCTAAACGACGACGTATTGATCTCCTGCGACAACTGATACCAGCTTTCACCCCAAAAACCCGATTCTAACACAAAGACCAAAAATACGGGGATTTCTAGAATTGCTCTAAAACCGATTAATCCAACATTAATCTCTTATTAATTTCAGGTCTCACATTTCTCCCGCACTAAAAAGGATTTCGTCCTCGAAATCAAACAACAATTCCAGAAATACAATGCAGCAACAGAAAGCCAAAACAGAAATCGCCCAACACATGGCCAAGAGTTCAAGATACCTGAGCAAGCAAATAACAACAACTAGGAAAGAATTACAACCAAAGCTACAACTACTGGGAATTTAGCACAACAGCTACTCAAACAGATGCGGCCACTCGCGCTGCATCTTTTCTTCTAACTCCCAAGTAGCTTCTTCCCTTCCATGCTTGCTCCATTGCACCATCACCAACCGAATGGCTTTGTTCCTCAATTGTTTCTCTTTTCTATCAAGGATCTGCAAGGGATATTCCTGATAGCTCAACGTCTGATCTAGCTCAACCTCGTCAGTTCTAAGCACATGAGACGGATCTGGCTCGTACTTCCTCAACATAGAAACATGAAAGACATCATGTATAGAAGTCAATTCCGGAGGCAACAACAGTCGATACGCCAAAGGGCCAATCCTCTCAACAATCTCATACGGTCCAACGTAACGAGGGGCTAACTTTCCCTTGCGACCAAAACGCATAACACTGCAAAACGGAGAAATTTTAAGGAATACTTGATCACCAACCTGAAACTCTAGAGGTCGACGCCTCTTATTTACATAACTGGCTTGGCGATCCTTGGCAGCTTTCATCCGCTGTCAAATTAGATCCACATGATCCTTCATTTGCTGCACAAAATCTGGGGCAGATAACTGCTTCTCCCCCATTTCTTCCCAACATACTGACGATCTGCACTTCCTGCCATACAAAGTCTCAAACGGCGCCATGCCAATCGTCACTTGATAGCTGTTATTATAAGAAAATTCCACCAAATACAGCGCTTCTTGCCAGCTACCACCAAAATCCAACACAACAGCTCGTAACATATCCTCCAACGTCTGGATAGTTCGCTCAGATTGGCCATCTGTTTGAGGGTGATATGCTGTACTCATAGCCAATCTGGTACCCAAAGCTGCTTGCAAACTCTTCCAAAACCTGGAAGTAAACCTTGGATCTCGGTCGGAAACGATCGAAACAGGCACACCGTGCAGTCTAACCACAAAATCCACGTACAGTTTCGCCATTTTCTTCAGAGAAAATGTCATACCGTAGGGAACAAAATGTGCAGACTTCGACAGTCGGTCGATAACCACCCAAATAGCATCACAACCTCTGCTGGAACGAGGCAAATGCGTAACAAAATCCATCGCTATGTGCTCCAAATTCAATTGGGGCACTTCCAAACTCTGCAACAGACCACCAGGTCTCATCCGTTTGGCCTTAACCATCTGGCAGTTCAAACAACGAGCGACAAAACCAGCAACGTCGTTCTTCAGGACAGCCCACCAGAAGTGCGGCTTCAACGCATGGTACATCTTCCGTGCACCAGGATGAACACTGTGTCTACTGCAATGCGCTTTCCAAAGGATCTCCTCCTTCAAATCAATGAGGTTAGGCACAACCAGCCTGCCACGAAACCTCAAGAAACCATCAGAAGAAACAGAATAATCTTCAATTTCTCCAGCCCTGACCTTTAACTTCAACTCGTGGATGGAAGGATCAGTCCTTTGAGCTGCTCAAATACTAGAAACAATCTGCGGCTCCACTTGGAAGGAAGAAACCACAACACAATCCTCAGCCGGGTAGAATATCCAACCAGTAGTGTTAAGATGCTCTTGATCCTTAGAAATATACAATGAAGCAAGCATCTCGCTAGCCTTCCTGCTCAAAGCATCAGCCACTACGTTTCCCAGGTTGGTACTTAATCTCGCAATCAAAGTCCTTTAGCAGCTCCATCCACCTACGCTGTCTCATATTCAAGTCAGGCTGTGAAAACAGATACTGCAAACTCTTGTGGTCCGAGTACACCACAAATTGCTCACCATACAGATAATGACGCCAGATCTTCAACGCAAAGACCAAGGCTGCTAGATCCAAATCATGGACTGGATAACGAGTCTCATGCGGTTTCAGCTGCCGTGAGGCGTACGCAATGACTCGACCACGACGAGATCCAGCCAAAACTCGCACTTGGAAAATTTAGCATACATTTGTTGGTCTCTCAACGTCTGAAGGACAATTCTCAAATGTTCCTTATGCTCCAAAGGAGTCTTAGAATAGACTAAGATGTCGTTAATGAACACGATCACAAACTGATCAATGAACTCTCGGAAGATTCGGTTCATCAGATCCATAAAAACTGATGGGGCATTTTTCCAACCAAACGGCATAACCAAAAACTCAAAATGCCCGTACCTAGTACGGAAAGCAGTCTTTGTGACATCTTGATCTCTTACTCTCAACTGATGGTACCCTGATCGCAGATCGATCTTCGAATATACCGCAGAACCTTGCAGCTGATCAAACAAGTCATCGATCCTGGGTAAAGGGTACTTATTCTTAACTTCGCTTTATTCAACTGGCGGAAATCAATGCACATCCGCATTGAGCCATCCTTCTTCTTCACAAACAATATGGGCGCTCCCCACGGCGACATGCTAGGTCTGATAAAACCTTTCTCCAGCAAATCGTCCAACTGCACCTTGAGCTCTCTCAACTCCCCAGGTGCCAGACGATACGGGACAAGCGAAATCGGAGCTGTGCCAGGCACCAGCTCTATGCTGAAGTCAATCTCCCTCCTCGGAGGAAAACCAGGAATCTCCTCTAGAAACACATCGAGAAAATATCGCACCACGGGAACATCACTGAGCTGCACATGCGAAGAAGAAGACGCATCCAAATCGTAGATCATAAAACCAGCATTCCAAAAGGACAACAAACTGAACATCTCCATCGCTGAAAATAACGGGATCTTCAATCGAGAATCCTGGCCGTAGAAGTCCCACTTCTCGCCAGACAAAGGCCTAAAACGCTCAATCCCATGGAAATAATCCACGGATGCCCTATAGTTGGACAACACGTCCATCCCAACAATACAATCGAAATCCCACAACAACAGACGGATCAAATTTGCTACCAATACATGCTCACCTAACTGCAACACGCCATCTAACAAAACCTCCTGGGAGAACAGGATCACACCGCCAGGGGTAGAAACCGAAACAGCATCACGCAAAGGGATGGTATGCAGATCATGCTCAATAACAAATGAATCAGAGATGAAAGAATGCGATGCACCGGTGTCAAACAACACACGTGCAGGAAAATCAAAGACAGAATAGGTACCTACAATCACCCTGCTCGGCATCTCCTCCGCCTGCTCCCTAGTAATGGCGTTCACCTGAGCATGCTGAGGTCCAGAATAAAACGGCTGAGATGACTGTCCGAATCGTGACGGACCAGGCTGCTGGAACGGCCTGAACTTAGTATCACCTATCCTGGGCTGCTGAAACTGAGGGGAATGACCCCTAGACTGTCCTCCTAGACCTTGAGGCGGGGCTGCGGCTTGCTGCGATCCTGCTGACGGACACACCGTAGCGAAATGTCCATCTGACCGCAAATATGGCAAGAGCCCTGAACACCAACACACTGGGTCGATGGATGCTTGCCACCACAATAACCACAGAAATCAGCCCAAGAACACTGCTACTCGAGCTACCTGAACCAGATGATCTAGAACCAGACTTCTTCTTGAACTGCTGACCGCGGGTTCGAAACCTCTGGTGGCCAGTATGCTGTGCCACCTGCTGCTGCTACTACTGGGGCTGATGGGCTGATTGGGAAGCCTGAGAGGACTGTGCTACCTGACCAGCAGGACGTCCACCCTGCGCCACCTGCTGCCTACGAGCACGACGACTCCTCAAACCCTCCTCAATATCAATAGTGTTGGGATAAAATTTATAGTTTTGGTGATAACAAAAATAAGAAAAGAGTTGGAATTAAACGATGAATTTAGAATAATCTCTTCGAAGATATAACAAGTGCTAACAACAGTAATCAGGATTCGTTATCGAGTTGATTTAATTCGGGTTCTGAGACAGTTGGGTTATTGGATCAGTTATTCGGGTTATCAAGCAAAGCTTCGACAGATTGAATGTGCTTTGAGAGTGGTCGTGCTGTCAACAGATATCGTCATTAGGAAAGTTTGTTGTTAACAGCAATTGGAACAGTAAGTTGAACTTTCGAATAGAAGCTGTCAACAGTTTGTGTATCGAGGAATGGAGCAAAAGCTTCGACAGCAAGGAGTTGAAGAATATATAAGAAACTGTCAACAGATATTGAAACAGTGCAAAGAACGCTTGCTGACAACAGTTGCGGTAATAGTGAAGTCAACGAGTTAAGTTTGACTGTCAGCAGTTTTGTTTGGTATATGGTAAACAGTATTATATGTTTGCTGTCATCAGTTTGGTCTACAGTATATGTTCAACAGATACCATAACAGTGTGTTGCAATAGACATTCAGCTGTTGACAGTAGTGTTAACAAACATTCAGCTGCTGCATAAATACAGAACACGACAAAAAGCCTGCAAAAGAAAGGACACAAAGGACATTCCCTGTCGGTACTTTACTGAACACATTTGAACGGGAAGAATTTGTGTCCAGTCCGGCGAGGCGGCGGCGGCGGCGGAGTGCACCGGCGGCGGCGGCGTGAGGTTTGAGGAGAGGTGGGGCGGCGCTTTTAGAGCTAGGGTTAGGGTTGTGTAATCAAGTGTTATGATTATTATAAGTTATGAAGCCCTTAAGTCTAATTAAATAGACTTGTGATAGACTTGGACCGGGCCAACGGGCCCGGGTCCAACGGATGAACATTCGATTCATCCCTATCACCATGACTTCATAACTCCGATCGCCGATCAGATCGGACCGATCGACTCAGTTTCCAAAACTGAATACTATGATCTGAAAAACCATTTTTCAGAACCCCA
>KQ995399.1:0-11941 GCA_001598015.1 Dorcoceras hygrometricum
ATCAGCAGTTTGCCCAAAAGCCCAACGAACGCAATCAGCATATTTCTAGTGAGCTGAATTTAGTCAAGATGCAGCTAGCTGAATTGGTAAATCACTTGAAGGAATTAAGTGATGCCAAAAAGGGGGAAGGAGAGAGCAGCAAAAAGAGACGACTGTGAGGACTTAGGGCGGGCTTATATTTTCTTTTGGTTCTGGTGTATAGCTGATTTTTGTTGTAAATTGTTTATAGATTAATAAAATCTCTTTTTTTGCACAAGTTTTGTCATCACCAAAAAGGGACAAATTGATGGAGTAATTTATAAATTTTGGTGAATCCAAAAAGAGATTAATCATCTCAAGGTATAATCGACAAGATCTGGACAGAGCTTACAGTGTTGAAACCAGATCGGAGCTAAGCTGATTAAGGTCAAAGCAAATCAGAGACTCTAGACCAGAGCTAAGCTGGTTAAGGTCAAACCAAAGCAGAGATGTTAGTTCGAAGCTAAGCTGGTTACGGACAAACCAGCTCAGGAAATTTAACCAAACTGGTTAAAGACAAACCATCTCGAAAGAATAGAAACAGATTAGATCAGTTTAGAAGAGCAGAGATTATCCAAACAGAACGGGTAGAACGGTATTTGTATTGGAACAATTGACAAAATAGCATAGAAGAAAGCTGGTTCAGGGATGGCGTTAGTGAAGGACAAGCCAAGTTATTTAGAAGAGATGGATGTAATCAGGAATGCCTGTGTTTCTATAGAAGAAGACAGAAGTGGCACACACACAACTTATTAGCGTACTTCGAGAAGCCTGTAACTCGCTTGAGCTTACTAGCTTTCGCAAGGCTATCCTTTTCAGCCTTGACCTCCTCAAATGATTGAGACAATTTCTTGTACTCTTGGACCATTTCATTAAGTGCGGCGACTAGGTCTTCTCGTGTAAATTATAAATTGAAGAAATATTCTCATGCTTATGTCAAAGCTGTTAAATTAAGCTCAATCCGTATCTTTCACAGATCTTGGTACAATACCTCAACTCAGCTAACAGCGGATCACACTTCTGGCTCTGCTCAAGTTTCTACCAAGAAATCAAGGCAAAAACCACAAGAAAGGACCTAATCTGCCAAGATACTCAAGAAAATCAGCTCTACTCAAGCTTAACCAGCTCGCAGCCTAAAGCCTAGTATCCCAGCTCGGCTACATCTAGCTAACAGAGAACTACTCAGCTCAAAGATAAACACTAGGAACAGAAACTAGCACTAGCAGAACACGGTTACCTGAACTAGAGAATAAATCTGTCAGAAAATATCAAGAACCATCTCACACAGTTCCTCAGGTATTATCTCTATCCGGCCTTCTTCAGACTCCAAACTGGTACGAGAACGTTTGTCTCGAAGAGGGGTTTCCAGCCAAGGTACCCTCACTCAAATCTGACCAGCCAATCTCCGGAAATAGGGTTTCCAACCAAGGTACCCTCACTCAAATCTGACCAGCCAATCTCCGGAAATCGGAAGACAAAGGTGTGGGGTGTAGTAGCAACGAGGGTTTGAAGATATAAGTGTCGGGATACTAGGGAGAAGATAAGATTGTGTGTCATAAAATAACTAAGTTTTGGTCAACACTTATATATATACTCCCAGTCAAAGCTACAGTAAAGCAAACCAGCTTAGACTTTACTATTGTACCAGCTCAGGCACACAAACAAGATCAGGGCATACACTGTTCATAACCAGCACAACGCTCAGCTGACCAGCTCAGGTGCTTCAAGCAACACATATCCAGCTTGGATCACTCACACGAACCCGATCTAGTCTACAGTGCTCAGCAGCTCAGAAATCTCCACTGTTACAGCTTAGGTGCCCATACACTAAAAGCAGATCACGTTCCAACAGACCATCTCGGAGCATCCAGCACATCTCTAAGCTGAATCCAGCTTGCACAACCCAGTAAATCTCAAATCGGATCACCTCTCCGCTGCTGTCCCCGAAACCAGCTCGCGGTAGAACTCAAACCAGCACAACGAAACAGTCCAGCTCAGAGCTAATCTCTCAGACCAATTCGCACCTGATCCGATCTATGGCAAACCCATAGTTCACCAACAGCTCACAGGATACATCCATCTCAGGACTAATCTGCCCAACCAGCTTACACCAAGACTGATCTTGGCTTATCCTCAAACCCACCAGCGGACCTCTAAGCTGGTACCAGATTACACTGGACTTGGAACAGTTCACCTCAACCAGTTCGCAAAAAACCTAAGACCAGCTGGCAGCAAAAACTATTCCTATTAACCCGAACAGCTTGTACTATCAGCTCAGTACAATACTCTGGACCATCACACATCTCAACTGGTCTCTTCACTGGCAGCTTACCTAGCTGAAATATCTCTTTGGATTAAACGCTAATCTGATCTGGTTAACTCGTAATTACCATTCATTAATTCTAGTTCTCACAGTGCTAGTCTGATTGGACCATCCTAATCTAGGTTGACTGTTCCAGTCCGAGTTGTTCTCCCATTTTCCATTCATTCTTGTTTTGACCATCCTAATATGTTTTCACCGTTCCATTCTGAGTTGGCCGTTCTAATTTGTTTGAATATTCCAGTCTAAGTTGACTGTCCTAATCTATTTGACCTTTCCAGTCTGATTTGACCGTTTTAATACATTTGACTGTTCTAGCCTGATTTGGCCGTTACAGTCTGAGTTGATCATACTAATCCAATTTGACAGTGCTGGTCTATCTCTTGATTCAAATTTCAATTTTAATCTTGTTTGGTCAGGTCACTCTAGGAAACTGTCCAGTTGAGCTTTTTTTTGGGGGGTTTTAGGGGCAGCAACATGTCCTAAACGCTTGTATGAAATTTTTAACATTTAGTTATAAAGCTTAGCAAATTATTTATTCAAGTTTAATTTTATGATTTTATGAGAATTTAAGTGAATGAAGTTTGAGGCAAGAAAATTATTTAAGGTTTGAGGCGAGGAAAAAATTACTTTTGAGTGATGTGACTTGATTATGGTACTTCTATGACAGATATCGAGAGATGTCTCGTTTGGTCATATCAAGCTGATGCGTAATGGACTTCGGATAAGTACTTGGGTGTCTTACACCTGATGGGTATGTCTTACACCTGATGGGTATGGATTTCAGATAAGGACTGGGATGCCATATCATCCTAGTACTATGGTTTTATATAGCATCAAGCGAATTGATCTTGAGGAACCACATTCGGAACACGGAGTTCACAGGAAAAATATTTTAGAATGTTATTTATTGTCTAAGAAAAATGTATTTGAGTATAATTAATTTCAAATGCATGTGAGTATGATTTAGTACTCGTTATATTTAAATTTGTACTTATTGAGACATTAGACTCACTATGTTTGATTGTGCAGATGACGTTGAGTTTGAGACCGAATCGCAGGACCTTTGAGCAGATGGCGGTCCAGCTTGGCACGTAACCCAGCGACCTTTTATTTTCTGCACAACTAAATTTTTATGTGAAAACAATTTTTATTTACGGATGAGATCATTTTGATTTTTCTTTTAGGCTGGTAAGACATTTTGAAAATGATTGTTCTTTGAAAGCCTTAGATACCTCGTTGTTCGAAAAAATTTTGTTGGCGATTATTTAATTAACAATATTTTTCCCTTATGTAATTTTGTGATGCAAATAGGTTAATGCTCGATTTTCGGGTCGGGTCACTATTCACATGAATACTAACCCATTTAAAAAAATTGCCTTTACTTTAAGAAATATTTTTTAGAACGGTCGGGTCGTTTCATGAGAATTTCTTAAGGATGGACAATGGGGCAAGAGTTGCTGCCAAAGCTATAGGATATGTTAATTCATGTTGTTCTAATTTTTAATTAGTTTTAAGAGATATTTTGTATGTATCAGATTTGGTGAAAAACATTGTTTCCATTTCTGTGCTTGATTAGGATGGATATTCTTGTTTATTTGGCAAAGGTGTTTGAAACATTTACAAGAATTAACGCTTCATTGGTGTAGTTGAATTAAAAAATGATCTCTATGATTTAAAATTGAAGGATATTCCATTTAACAATACCCAAACTATAACAATAAATAAGCGCCAAAGGTATACTCCAATTCCTGCACTATTATGGCATGCTCGTTTAGGCGATATTCACCTAAGAAGGATAAACAAGCTAGTGGGAGAAGACATGTTTGATATGTCTTATATTGGTTGTCTCACTACTTTTGAATCTTGTCTATAATGAAAGATGACCAAGATTACCTTTAAGGGACATGTGGAACGAGCCAAAGGTCTATTGGATTTGATCCATTCAGTCGTTTGCGGTCTGCTTAGAATCACCACTAAGCATAGACATGCCTACTTCGTAACCTTTACCGATGATTTCTTGAGGTACGGGTATGTGTATTTAACGAAATTCAACTCCGAAACTCTTGAAAGGTTCAAAAAATTTTGGAATAAAGTGGAAAAACAGTTGGGATGAAGCATCAAGACACTTTGATCGGATCGAGGTGATGAATACTTGAGTGTTGAATTCCAAGAGTATCTTAGGGAGAAGTAGACGAGAAGCTTAAGTGTTCGGTTTCTAGCATTTCCGATAGAGTTGTGCTTTGGTTCAGCTAACCGTGTTCTGGATGCACATCCACATCGACGTATTTATTTTTCACAAACAAAATTGGTGCTCCCCACATACTCGATGTAATGAAGCCCTTCTTCAGCAAATCTCGCAATTGGTCCTTAAATTCCCTCAATTCATCTGGCGCCAAGCGATAGGGAGCTGTATAAATTGGGGCAGTCCCTGGCACCAACTCAATGCTGAAATCAATCTCTCGTCTCAGAGGAAATACAGGATTCTCATCTAGAAAGACGTCAGGGAACTCTCGAACAACAGAAATGTCACCAACCTCCAATCTCGATTCAGAAGTCGCATCCAAAGCATAAATCATAAATCTTGAATTCTCAAGAGACAATAGAATAAACATCTCCATAGCCGACACGAGGGGGATCTTGGACCTAGAATAAATACCGTAGACATCCTACTTCTCACCAGATTGAGGTCTAAACCTCACCACGTCATGGAAGCAATCCATCGTAGCTCTATAGCTAGACAAAACATAGAGTCCAAATTTACTTATAGATTTTTGAAGAGCTTGAAATCAGCGTTGGGTTCAAAATTGGCCATGAGCATTGCTTATCATCCCCAGACATATGGTAATTTTCAGAGGATCATTCAGACGCTCGAAGACATGTCATGATCAGAAGTGACGGATTTCCATGATAGTTGGCAGGAATCCTTGTCTTTGGTGGAATTATCATACAATAAAAGTTTCCGAACAACTATCGGAATGGATCCATTTTAAGCACTGTAAGATAGAAAATGCAGATCACCGATATGCTGGGAAGAGGTTAGAGAAAGACAGTTGTCTATACCCGTTTTTGTATAGGGAATGAGATATCAGGTTGATCTGGTTAGGAAAAGGATGAAGGTAGCCCAGGATCGTCAAGCCAATTATTCAAATAAAAGTAGTAGGCTTTTAGAATTTCAGATTGGTGATCGAGTATTTCTGAAGTTTCTCCATTTAGAAGCATTATGAGATTCAGATCAAGGGAAAGTTGGCTACTCGGTACATCGGACCGTATGAGATTGTTGAGCGGATTGGCACGTTGGCATATGCCTGAGTTGTCAAAGATGCATGATGTAATATCTATGTTGTGGAAATATGACTCATGTTTTGAGGGCCGATGATGTTGACTATCCAATCCAGATCTTGAACATGAAGGAGAAACAACTCACGAACTCGATTATTCCTATGGCTATGGTTCAGTAGAGCAGGCATGGGAGAGTGAAGCTACTTGGAGTTGGAGGCAAAGATGCGACAAGAATGGCCACACTTCTTTGAGAATGTAATAAATTACTCCATGTACTCTAGGTTTCCTATGTAATCTCAATGGTAGATGTTTATGCTTCTAATTTCGAGTATGAAATCTTCTTTTTTATTGGGGAGAAATGTGAGAACTCGATATTTATTACCCAGTTATTTGGATAGGACTAATATTTAAATATTTAAAGTGTGAAAATAAAATAACTAAGACAAATAAATAATTATTTCAAGCTATTGGATTTTGTGCTAAACTTAGATATTTTTCAGAGTTCGGGTCTGCAATGACAAAAAATACATATTACAAAGAGCTGGAATTGTACAAAACCGGACTTTGGGATCAAAGTTACTTTTCAGAATCCAAAATATAAATATGGCCGAAACGCACACTGTATTCATGAAAACACACAAACAAAGCACTGTCAAACGTGTTGGATCTGTGTCTACAGATCAGAATCTGAATTTTGATCAACACAAAATATGTTATTATTCTACTAACGGTTTACGTGCGATGTGCATTGCACTTGATTGAGAAGACAGGGAGATATCCAGATTGGAACAGTAAGGGGATGCCTAAGTTGGTCTGGTTGAAGATTTCTACACTGGAACAGTGAGGGGACGCTCGAGCTGGTACAACAGAAGAAGATCCAGAGTGCAGGGAAAACCGAGCTGGTGCCAGCTTGGTACAAGAGCAGTTCAGTGATCAAGCGCTGAGAGATTCGGTCAATAGCAGAAATGTTCAACCGCAGATAAAGTGCAGCGTACAAGTGTAGTGTTCAAGTGCCGTTGCATAGACAAGTGCGGTGATCAAGTGCAGGTATGATCACAGAACGCACTTATAATCAGTTCATCATATGGATCTCAGTCATTGGGTAGACTGAATCAGAATTGAATATTATATCCCAAGAACAAAGGGATATAATCACTGGTGCAAGATTTGTCAAGAGGGGACTCTATCTAGCAAAGTCATGAAAAGCTAGAGAGACCAGCTCAGGCATAACCAGTGGAAGAAAACCAGTTGGGATCTCAGCTGCAGAAAAAAGAAGAACAGAACAAAATCAGTCGAGCTCAAAACCAGCTGACAAGAGCAAAACAGAAGATATGCAAAAGCGGCCTGCTAGGATCAGATAAACCAGTTGGCCGTATGATATATATGAGAAGGATGATCTCACGAATGCAGATAGAGGAATACTCCTGAAATGAAAGAATCAACAGGCTGCAAGAAAACCAGGTGGGAATGGAGTAAAGCTGTGGAACAAGCTAAGTGAAGCAACCAGCTCAGGATGGAAACGGGTGAAGAAAACCAGCTGGAAGGATACCAACTCTTAGAGCAAACCAGAAGCCATGCGCGAGATAAAAATTAGTTTGATCTCAGGATACTAGAAGACGAACTAATTTTGTTGGTCCCGTTATATAGGGGTACCAGATCGCAAAAGCGCTCTGATACCAATTGTTGGGATCGAAATTTGGAGGTGTTCATGAGCTCTGCCATAACTCAGTTAGGCTCTCACACAGCCGAAACATCAACCCTGTAAGTTACGTGCATTTAAATAATGTTGAGAGTTGAAAACCAGCATGCAACTGCGAAACCAGATCGGCATGAGGCTGGACCAATAGCTCTGCGAGCTGTTCCGGATCACCAGTAGCTCTGCAAGATGGTTTAACACAAACGATCTGGTTCCTTAAATCTTGAGCTGCAATAGCTCAGTGTTCTTGAATATTTGTGCGGTTTTATGCGTAGTAAACAATTATGCAATGCGTGAATGTAAATGCAGTAAGCAGTAAAGAAATACGCTGCAATTTGTTTATGGAAGTTCGGAGCTGAATCTCCTATGTCTCCCCTTCTTCCGCAATCAGGAGGATTCCACTAGAAGACTTTGATTGCAGCGACCCTTCTTTTCTTTTTGTTCGCCTCACTCTCTATTTCTATTTGCGCATGATTCTGGTTGTGCTATGCTCTTGTTATTTATAGCCGGGCACGGAGATTAATTCGTTGGACACAAAGTTGTAGCTGTTGAAAGTCTTCTGACACTTTTGTACTTTGTGCCCTTTGTCTTAAAATGCATTGCAGGCTTTTTTTTCACTTTAAGCACGTGAGCACTGTACTTTGAGAAGACAATACGAGCAAGTTGATTTGAATACTAAAAAGCAATCTTCATATAGTCTTGTATTCAAATTGTTTTGCTCGTAGGTTTGATAGAATCTGTCATGTTATCTGAGCTGTTTTGACCTTAACCAGCTTGTCAGCTTATCTCTGATCTGGTTTGTACTGAGATGGTCTTGTCTTCGAGCTAGTTGCTTCATCGAGCTGTTCAACGCTATCTTCTTCTTCTTTCGTTTTCAAATGCTCTTGAGCAACTTTTCTGATTTGCTCTTGTCATCTGCTCTTGAGCTGATCTTCATCATCTTCAGAGCTTATAGTTCCTCTATCTAGCAAATTTCTCCACATTTTATGATTGTTCATGACTTTGACAGATAGAGTCCCTTATTCCTTGATCTGCTCTCGAACATCTTGTCCAGCTGGTTTGACCTTAACCAGCTCTAATCTGCCCTCTATATCTTGGCAGATTCTTCATTTGTGCTGTTCTCCAGGCTGGTCTGCTTCAGAGTTCTTCTGGATGAATGCTGAGCTGTGGCAGTGTAGCCATCCAGCCAGCATCTTTCCATCCCAACTTGGCTCAATTGAGATTGATCGAGTACCCCCGGCATACATATTCTTCCTCATCTCCATTTACGGGGTCTCCTCAAGCTTGTTCAGCCTCTTATTGAAACAGATCTTATGTCTCAGCTGACCTCCCAGCTGGTCCTTCAACTGGTTGCTCAACTGAGCTCTTCGTACTTTTCCAGTGATCTGATCTGCACTCAATCACTGCGCTTGTACCTAGATTCGCACTCAATCACTACCCTTGTACTCTGCACTTAATCTGCGCTTGAATCATTCTGCACTTCATTTCTCTGCGCTTGAACTCTGCTCTTCTTATTACACTGCACTTGATCATCGTGCTGTTCCTGCTCCAGGATGGTGAACCAGCTTGGTGTTCCCTGCATTCTGAAAGTAAACTACTGAACCAGCTTGGGCGTCCCCTTTTTGTTCCAGCTAGATATTTTCGACCAGTCCAGCTCAGGCGTTCCCTCACTATTCCAGTTTGGATATCTTCATGTCTACTCGAGACTAAGCAAGATGTTCATTTCACGTAGAGAATTAGTACAATTTAATAGCAGATTTTTTGTGAATCAAAACTTAGATTCTGATCTGTATAAACAGATACAACAAATTTGTTTGATCGAGACAAGCAGAGCTTGTTAGATTATGCATTTGTTATTTTAGGTTTTGTGTAAATCAAAAAGAGAGAGATTAATGGATCTGGATAACAGATCCAGATCTGAGTTTTGAATTACACAAAACCTTTTATTGTGTTACTAATGTTTCTATGTAGTGTGCAGATGTTAGTTGAAATACATCGAGTTATCTGAAGAGAAGAGAAGCAGAAGAAGAAAAATGAACAGTCGCGAAGTGAACATGAAGAACAAAATTAGAAGATGTCTGTTGAAATATCGGTTGAAGAATTATCTGTTGAAGTCGTGTACGCGAAATAAGAGAAGTCGTGAGTTGACAAGAAGAAATTAATGTTGAGGTTGCTGTTGAGCTAAATCAGAAACCGTGACGTCAGCATATCTGTTGAAGAATATATGAGGTTGCTGTCGAGGTTCTGTTGAGGATGTTTAGGTTGAGGTTGCCGTTTATAGAAGGCAGAAATTGAAGAAGTTTGATTCAATACAGTTGCTATTGACAGAAGGCAGAAATTGAAGAAGTTTGATTCAATACAGTTGCTATCGACAGAAGGCAGAAATATGGAAGATGCATTATGATGAGAAGAAATGGGAATCTGATACGTAAAGGGATCAGTGAAGATGGATTCAGCAGCAATAAGATGCATTCATCAGTAGTTTAAGAAATCGTAGAAGAACGAAGAATTCGCAGCTGCTGATTAGAAGTGTGATAGCTTAGAGAAAGAACTCATCGATGCCAACAGGAAAGCAGAAGAATCTGCAGGTGCTCTTACCGAAGAAAGGAAAATTGTATCTTTGTTAAACAAATGAGTTACTGGTTCTCAAGACAGAAATTTCAAGAAACCAAGAATCTCAGAAAATGCTTATAGCCGATTTAGAAGCAACTACTAGATCACTTGATAAGAAGTCGACGTAATGTTAACTGGAAGAAATCTGTAAGATGTATCGTGAAGAGATCCTATAGAAATATGATGTGAGGATCTCGTATGAAATCTGATCAGGAGATGCGATAAGAAGAAGAAAAACTGTACTACAGTTAGAAATCTGTTTAAGTGTGCGTGTGTGATAACTGTGTATGCTTGCGTGCTAATATAAATGCGTATGCGGAATATTGTAAATAAAAGAATACAATACACTGTTGTTTGTTTATGGAAGTTCGGATATAAATATCCTACGTCTCCCCTTCTTCCTTCTTCAGGAAGGTTTCACTAGAAGATTTGATGGTTACAGGCCTTCTGCAAACACCCAGTCACCGAGCCTCGCTTCAGGTGAACTCCTAGCAACACCACAAACTAACACGAAGACGCAGCTGCTGGTTTACAACACTTGTATTTTTCAAACGGCTTTTTGTAGCGCGTTTGTTACAGACTCAAATGAATATAACAATGAAATACAAATCTATGAGACTGTAAATCCTTTGATTTTTATACAATAAATGCGATTCAACAAAAGTGAATCGCATTTATTGACTCGAAGGTATTTTCTATGGAGATCAACACTTATGTTCTTCGAGTTGTATGAGCTTTTTGAGAATAGCTTCAACAGAAAGTAAGCTTGAGAATGATTGAGATAGAAAAATGGCAGAGTAACGGATTTGAGAGAAAAAGTGTTTCTTCAATTCAAACTTCTGCTATTTATACTCTTCGCTCAATGGTCAATTAATTCTCTTCAATTCATCAACTGTTAACAGCTTTGTTGTAATTTGATTTATATTACTGATACCAGCTGTCGTCAGATATGTTCACAACATTGCTC
The DNA here is from genome assembly GCA_001598015.1 of Dorcoceras hygrometricum. NCBI lineage: Eukaryota > Viridiplantae > Streptophyta > Magnoliopsida > Lamiales > Gesneriaceae > Dorcoceras > Dorcoceras hygrometricum. Next base: position 10,897 of record KQ995399.1, read on the forward strand.
GTTCACTTCTTTATCGACTGTTGACACTTTCTGCTCTATCTTCAAACTTTTGATTCAGCTTCTGTTAAACTGTTTGACACTCCAATTGTTTAACATTCGCTGTTTCACTTTTCATCTTCTGCTGAACCTATCTTTTCCTTTAGCGCTTCAATTGGTCGATCTTTGATTCAGCTTCTGTTCCATTGTTCAATTGCTTATTCCATCTCTGTTAAACTTCTGATATAGATCTTTGTTCAATTTCTGTTGACAGTTTCTGTTATTACTCTTCAACTCATCGCTGTTGACAGCTTCTGCTATATTCTTGTTGTTTCGTTCACATCTTTTGTTAGCATCTTATCAACTACTGATCTTGCTTGTTCCTGTTCGATCTGTCATCAGCAACCTCACTGTTCTATCTGTCATCAGCAACCTTAACAGTAGGTTTCTACTGTTCGCTTCTCTGTTTCAACCAATTCCAGACTCTCTTCTTCATCGGATATCTTCTCCTGTTTCAGACTCTTCAACAGATTCGTACTATTCATATCTCTTCCATATACTTCCTGTTCAGACTCTTCTTCGTTGCTTTTATCAGATTTCAACTTTCTTCTTCATCAAACACTTCAGACTTCTTCTGTTCATTATCTTTACTTCTTAATCAGATTTCTCCTGTAGTCCAGTTTTCTTCTTCTTATCGCATCTCCTGATCAGATTTCATACGAGATCCTCACATCAATTTCTATAGGATCTCTTCACGATACATCTTACAGATTTCTTCCAGTTAACATTACGTCGACTTCTTATCAAGTAATCTAGTAGTTGCTTCTAAATCGGCTACAAGCATTTTCTGAGATTCTTGGTTTCTTGAAATTTCTGTCTTGAGAACCAGTAACTCATTTGTTTAACAAAGATACAATTTTCCTTTCTTCGGTAAGAGCATCTGCAGATTCTTCTGCTTTCCTGTTGGCATCGATGAGTTCTTTCTCTAAGCTATCACACTTCTAATCAGCAGCTGCGAATTCTTCTGTTTTTCTACGATTTCTACTACTGCTGAATGCATCTTATTGCT
>KQ995399.1:15974-35611 GCA_001598015.1 Dorcoceras hygrometricum
TTTCTCTGTTTCTCACACACTAGGGAAATGCTCTACAAAAGCGATTTAGACTCAGCATCGACACTCGTAGTAAGCTCCTGTCTAATGGCGGTCGACTGCTTCGTCTCTGTTTTTCTTCCCTCTGTATATTTCTGTTTCTGTTTCTGTGTGTATGTGTTGATCTCGATCATGTTCTTCAACAGAGCTTCTTGTTGTATATATAGCTTCCTCAAATATGGCCGTTAGACAGTAGATTCAAAAACCTTTTCTGCGCTTGTCAAGGCTAATTTGTCTTCTTCCCAAATTGGTGCAATCATCGTCTGTATATTGTACTATTTCCCAGAATAGTACTAATCTTGTCCCCTTGAATTAAGGCAATTGCACGACTCAATATCAACCATTGATTCTTTTCCTTTTAAATGGTGATTGCGTCCAACAACTTCTGTAATAGTATCTACCAATAGCTTTTGTTTTGTTCTTCAATTCATCAACTGTTAACAGCTTTGTTGTAATTTGATTTATATTACTGATACTAGCTGTCGTCAGATATGTTCACAACATTGCTCGTTCACTTCTTTATCGACTGTTGACAGTTTCTGCTCTATCTTCAAACTTTTGATTCAGCTTATGTTCAACTGTTCGACACTCCAATTGTTTAACATTCGCTGTTTCGCTTTTCATCTTCTGCTGAACCATCGTTTCCTTTAACGCTTCAATTGGTCGATCTTTGATTCAGCTTCTGTTCCATTGTTCAATTGCTTATTCAATCTATGCTAAACTTCTGATATAGATCTTTGTTCAATTGTTGTTGACAGTTTCTGTTATTACTCTTCAACTCATCGCTGTTGACAGCTTCTTCTATATTCTTGTTGTTTCGTTCACGTCTTTTGTTAGCATCTTATCAACTACTGATCTTGCTTGTTCCTGTTCGATCTGTCATCAGCAACCTCACTGTTTTATCTGTCATCAGCAACCTTAACAGTAGGTTTCTACTGTTCGCTTCTCTGTTTCAACCAATTCCAGACTCTCTTCTTCATCGGATATCTTCTCTTGTTTCAGACTCTTCAACAGATTCGTACTGTTCATATCTCTTCAATATACTTCATGTTCAGACTCTTCTTCGTTGCTTTTATCAGATTTCACCTTTCTTTTTCATCAAACACTTCAGACTTCTTCTGTTCATTATCTTTACTTTCTTAATCAGATTTCTCCTGTAGTCCAGATTTTTCTTTTTATTATCGCATCTCATGATCAGATTTCATGCGAGATCCTCACATCAGATTTCTATAGGATCTCTTCACGATACATCTTACAGATTTTTTCCAGTTAACATTATGTCGACTTCTTATCAAGTGATCTAGTAGTTGCTTCTAAATCGGCTACAAGCATTTTCTGAGATTCTTGGTTTCTTGAAATTTCTGTCTTGAGAACCAGTAACTCATTTGTTTAACAAAGATACAATTTTCCTTTCTTCGGTAAGAGCATCTGCAGATTCTTCTGCTTTCCTGTTGGCATCGATGAGTTCTTTATCTAAGCTATCACACTTCTAATCAGCAGCTGCAAATTCTTCTGTTCTACGATTTCTTCAACTACTGCTGAATGCATCTTATTGCTGCTGAATCCATCTTCACTGATCCCTTTACGTATCAGATTCCTGTTTCTTCTCATCATAACGCATCTTCCAGATTTTTGCCTTCTGTCGACAGCAACTGCATTGAATCAAACTTCTTCAATTTCTGTTTTCTGTCGACAGCAACTGTATTGAATCAAACTTATTCAATTTCTGCCTTCTATCGAGCAACTGTATTGAATCAAACTTCTTCAATTTCTGTTTTCTGTCGACAGCAACTGTATTGAATCAAACTTATTCAATTTCTGCCTTCTATCGAGCAACTGTATTGAATCAAACTTCTTCAATTTCTACCTTCTGTCGACAGCAACCTCAACCTAAAAATCCTCAACAGAACCTCGACAACAACCTCATATATTCTCCAACAGATATGATGACGTCACGATTTCTGATTTAGCTCAACAGCAACCTCAACAGTAATTTCTTCTTGTCAACTCCCTCATATATTCTTCAACAGATATGCTGACGTCACGGTTTCTGATTTAGCTCAACAGCAACTTCAACATTAATTTCTTCTTGTCAACTCACGACTTCTCTTCTTTCGCGTACACGACTTCAACAGATAATTCTTCAATCAATATTTCAACAGACATCTTCTAATTATGTTCTTCATGTTCACTTCGCGACTGTTCATTTTTCTTCTTCTGCTTCTCTTCTCATCAGATAACTCGATGTGTTTCAACTAACATCTGCACACTACATAGAAACATTAGTAACACAATAACATGTTTAGTGTAATTCAAAACTCAGATCTGGATCTGTTATCATTTTTCAAATCTGTTACACGATAGAAAGCAGAAGCACACTATCAGCTTTTTCAAAATCATAGCATATTGTTGCATTTGGTTCTTTCCAAAAATCATTTTTTGTTTTTCAAAATCTAAAATTCCTGCTGTCACGATTTTTGGTGTGGCAGTGTGGGGAGAGCTTTATTTAAAATATTTCGAGAAGACCAGATTTCTTCCCCTTTTTGATTCCCACAAAAAAGGGAGAGAATTGTTAGATCATGCATTTGTTATTTGAGGTTTTGTGTAAATAAAAAGGGAGAGATTAATGGATCTTATCTGAGTTTTGAATTACACAAAACCTATTTTTGTGTTACTAATGTTTCTATGTAGTATGCAGATGTTAGTTGAAATACATCGAGTTATCTGAAGAGAAGAGAAGCAGAAGAAGAAAAATGAACAGTCGCAAAGTGAACAAGAAGAATAGAATTAGAAGATGTCTGTTGAAATATCGGTTGAAGAATTATCTGTTGAAGTCGTGTACGCAAAAGAAGAGAAGTCGTGAGTTGACAAGAAGAAATTACTGTTGAGGTTGCTGTTGAGCTAAATCAGAAACCGTGATGTCAGCATATCTGTTGAAGAATATATGAGGTTGCTGTCGAGGTTCTGTTGACGATGTTTAGGTTGAGGTTATTGTCGACAGATTTCTACCCTTTTTGATTCCCACAAAAAGGGATAGAATTGTTAGATCATGCATTTATTATTTGAGGTTTTGTGTAAATCAAAAAGGGAGAGAATTGTTAGATCATGCATTTATTATTTGAGGTTTGTGTAAATCAAAAAGGGAGAGATTGATGGATCTGGATAACAGATCCAGAATGTGTTTTGAATTACACATAACCTATTATTGTGATTACTGACATCTCTACGTAGTGTGCATAAGTAATATTAAAAACCTATATGAATGTAACGTGAAGAGCAGTACTGTGAGGAAATCAACAGAAGTGTTGGAAAGAATAAATCAGTGACTGGAGAAGGTTGATTCAATTACAGATGATGACATAAAATGAAGAAGTCTGATTTACGTTTTGAATAGGCAAAGTCTGATTTGGAAGAATCTGGTCTCCAATAGAAGAAATCTGGTATGCTCAAAAGAAGAGAAGTAGTGAACAGGAGAAATCTGGATTCACATACGCGAAGAAGTAAATTGAAGAATCTGTTGAAAAGTCTGAAGAAGGCAACGTGAGGAGAAATCCGATGAAGCAATTTATGAGCACGACGTTGTGTTACGCGAAGCATTAAGAGGTGGAATATGTTATCAGACGTGATCATACAATTGTACAGTACGAATCTGAAAGAAAATCTGTTGAAGACAAGTTGAAGAAATAGGACAAGTCTGATGAAGAAAAGAAGCAGAAGAAGTCTGTTGTGAAGTCTGGAAGAAATATTAAGTAGAGACAAATCTGGAGAAGAAGTATGGAGAATACTGTGAAGAGTGAAAAATAAGATTAACAGGTGAAATCTGATTGGAGTAAAGGAGAGAAGAATTTGGCATATGTGAGACAAAAGCTGATCCAAGATGATTGAACAACAAACAGAAGAAGAAAGGAGAGAAGAATTTGGCATATGTGAGACAGAAGATGATCCAAGATGATTGAACAACAAACAGAAGAAGACGTTGATTTGTTTGTTGAATCAGATGCGAAGCATTCAGTAGCAACAAGTAATATCAGCCATTGTGCTAAAAGAACAAGATAAACCAGACGTTGTGAAGAGTGACAACCAGATGTTGTGAAGAGTTACAACCAGACGTTGTGAAGAAAAACCAGACGTTGTGAAGAGTTACAACCAAACGTTGTGAAGAGAATAAACCAGACGCTGTGAAGAAAATGAACCAGACGTTGTGAAGAAAAACCAGACGCTGCATTGCAAAGAAAAACCAGACGCTGCATTGCAAAGAAAAACCAGACACATTAGCTAAAGAAATACCAGACGCAGCGCAAAGACAAAGTTGAACCAGACGTTGTGCTAAAGACAAAGCTACCAGCTGTTGGTATAGCTCAATTAATGAAGAACGATCAGCTGATGGAACAAATCAGTTGAAGCGACCAGCTGCTGGAATGTAAAAGCAAATTAGAAAAGACAAAGCCTGCAAAAGAAAAGGACACAAGGACAACTTCCTATCGGTACTTTACAACACATCTTTCAATGCAAAGAAAAGTGTGTCAATCGAATGAATTTGAACAGAGGCTATTTGAAGAAAAGGCTTGATCGATTCATGAGGGACGAAAAACGGAGAAATTACAGAGGGAAGAAAATCGAAGAACGAAGCAGTCGACCACCATTAGAGAAGAGCTCAAAACAACGTCGACTGCTGAGTTCTAATCAGCTCTTTAGGAGCATTTCCCAGTTTGTGAGATTTATCATTTGAGAGTTGAGAGAAACACTGTAAAATTTCACACACACAGATTCACTCGCATATTTTGAGAGATGTATGAAACTGATTAGCGAGTGAATCACAAACAATACAAAATCAAATCCTGTCCAAGCATGAATACGTTAAACTCTGTGTTTGTAGCCTTTCTCACATAGGCGTAAAACAAGTGAGTGACACAGCCGAGGCCTGTTGTAAAGGATATGAGTTCACCTGGAGCGAGGCTCGGTGACTCATCTTCTAATGGAACCTTCTGAGGAGGAATAAGGGGAGATGTAGGAGATTTAGCTTCAAAATTCCAGAAACAAATAGCAGTGTATTGTATTCTTTTAATTACAGCATTCCGCACTTGCAATTATTTAGCACGCACGCATCATATTGCACACACAGTAAGTCGAACAGATTTCTGTTTACAAAAATATGTTTTGCATCGAGTTGTTTTAAAATTAGGATTCAGTTCTGGTGTTTTCCGCATGTTTTTATTACATACCAGATCTGTCTCCGGTGCTCTGTTTTATGTTCAAGAACCATGAGCTATTGTAGCTCCTTTATAGCAGCGCAAAATTTTTTATTTATCAGTAGCAGCGCTCGCTTTGCATTAATTTCCTATTTTCGGTCCTAACAGAGCTCGAAGCTAGCAAAGGCTGTAGAATCATTGATGGAAAGGGCTCAAGTCAAATAAAGCCTACAACGTATTAAAAGCCAAAGGACACAAGTACAACAGTTTCAGAAGACTTTTCAAATGGCTACAATCTTGTGTCCTACGGGCAAATCTGCTAAGCGGCTTTATATATCAAGAACAGGAGAAAGAAGAGTTAGTGAGCCGAGTAGAGAGAGTGTGTGTGCATAAGCTAAAACAGAATACAAATCTACTGCACAACCCTGGGAAGACAATGAAAGACCAGCTCAAAGAGGAGCACTTCCCGGTGTGTGAGATTTTATATCTGAGTGATTGTACTTACATTGAAAATCTCACATACATACACATTCACTCACATTCAAGAGTTAAGCGAAATAGATCAGAGTGAATGTAAATTAAAAAACTCTCCATTGTAGTCTTTGTACAAAGACGTTAAACAAGTCTAGTTGTCTTTCGCATTGAGATGTTAAAGAAGTGTGTGTACCCTTTCTCACTGAGGCATAAAAGAAGTGATGTTAGACACACAACTTGAGGCCTTTGTGTGCGGTGGTTGTTGCTAGGAGTTCTTGCGGCTGCTGTTCGTAGGAGTGGGTTGCAGCGAAGGGTCGCTGTAATCAAAGCCTTCTAGTGGATCCTTCCCGATTGCGGAAGAAGGGGAGACGTAGGATATTAAGCTCCGAACTTCCATAAACAAATTGTAGCGTATTTCTTTACTGCTTTCTACATTTACATTCACGCATTGCATATTTGTTTACAACGTATAAAACTGTTTAAAGGCTTTCAAGCATAAGAGTTCAGTTTGAGTTATTTCCGCATGATTTTAATTCATTACTCAATCTGTATCTCGATGCACAAGTATTCAAGAACACTAAGCTATTGCAGCTCAAGCTTCAAGGAACCGGAACGTTTTTGTTAAACCAGCTCGAAGAGCCGCTGGTAATCCAGACCAGCTCGCAAAGCTATTGGTCCAGCCTCATGTCGATCTGGTTTTACAGTTGCGTGCTGGTTTTCAACTTGTAAATTTTTAAATACACGTAAATTACGGGTTTGGTGTTTGGACTGTGTGAGAGCCTACGTGAGTTGTGGCAGAGCTCATGAACACCCCCTATTTTCGATCCCAACAATTGGTATCAGAGCACTTTTTGCGAGCTGGTATCCCGTGTGACGGACCAACAATTGGTATCAGAGCAGGTTGTTATTGAATAGTGCATTTTTCTTCGAAAATTTTTAAACGGTGTTAAAACTATGTCTGCTCTGATGTCGTTCGAATGCTTGTCTATGCTACAAAATTTTTAAAGCTTTCAAAACTAATTTTAATGGATAGGGGGAGGAATGTCTATTGAATTACATAGAAACTTCTCGAAGGAAATTGAAACAATATCTATTCCGATGAGCTGACTGATTGCGCAAGGTCTGTGGACGCCAAGATCTCTATGGCTGGCGAGGCTAACTCTTAGGAAAAAATTGAAGAGATTCTGTAATTTGAATCTTCTATTGCTCCTTTGGTCTAAATGAATGAGAACCTTTAGGTATCATAGATTCTGTCTTCAAAATCTCATGCACTTGCTCTTCCAAAATGCCGTCCCTCGAAAAATGCTTTCGTTTTCAAAATAAAATAACCCCATGCTCTGTTTAGGGGGAGTTTTGTTTTAAATATTAAGGGGGAGACTTGATTTCAAAACCTTTTTTGATACCCACAAAAAGGGGGAGAAATATTTTTGAGCATAAACATACGTGAATATGTTTATTCGGGTTTTGTGTAAATCAAAAAGGGGGAGATTGTTGGATCTGTTTCTATAGACCAGAATCTGAATTTTGATTAACACAAAACCTGCTTATATTTGACTAACGGCTTTTGTGAAATGTGCAGTGCACTTGATTGAAGAAACAGGGAGATGTTCAAGATGGAACAGTAAGGGGACGCCCAAGCTGATCGAGCAAAGAACATCTAAGTTGAAACGGTGAGGGGACGCCCGAGCTGGTCCAACATACGATGGTTTGCAGGTTCTGCAGGAATCCAGATGCAGGAAGCATCAAGCTGGTTCACCAGCTTGATGAAGCAGAAGAGCAAAGTTCAAGCGCAGTAGGATGCGATGAAGTGCAGAACGGCTCAAGTGCAGATCAAGTGCAGAGTTCAAGTGCCGCGTTCAAGTGCAGAGCGGAGTGTTTTAGTGAGAGGCTAATCAAGATTGAGGTAACCCCCATTATTGGAGCAGATGAAGAATCTGTATGTGAGGGGTACTCGATCAGCCTCATTTGAGCCAAGCTGGTATGGATAGATGCGAGCTGGATGGGCACACTTCCACAGCTTAGCATTCATCCAGAAGAACTCTGAAGCAGACCAGTGATTGAGACAAGCATAGCTCGAAGCTAGCAAAGGCTGCAGAAGCGCCGATGAAAAGGGCTCAAGTCAAATAAAGCCTGCAACGAATTAAAAGCCAAAGGACACAAGTACAACAATGTCAGAAGACTTTTCAAACGGCTACAAGCTTGTGTCCAACGGACATATCTGCTAAGCGGCTTTATATATCAAGAACAGGAGAAAGAAGAGATAGTGAGCCGAGTAGAGAGAGTGGGTGTGCAGAAGCTAAAACAGAATACAAATCTACTGCACAACCCTGGGAAGACCTTGAAAGACAAGATCAGAGAGGAGCACTTCCCGATGTGTGAGATTTCATATTTGAGTGACTGTGATAGGATAAATAGGATCGCAATAAGAGACAAAATAAGCCCAGGAGTTCAGAGGGGGGGTTGAATGAACTCCTTCAATTTTTCTATTTCAAATCCTTTTAAACGATTTTACAAGCCTTTGCTTAACTCAAAGTTGAGTGACCAGCTTTGAGGCTCTCAGTTCAAATCTGTTTTCTCGGTTAACAAAATAGTGCGAAAAGAAACCCATTAAACAATGAATAGTAAATAAATAACGATACAATAAAATAAATGGATTGAGTCAAGAGTTTGTTTCTGGATGTTCGGATATCAATATCCTACGTCTCCCCTTCTTCCTTTTCAAGAAGGTTCAACTAGAAGACTTTGATGGTTACAACTTCTGTAAACACCCAATCACTTAAGCCTCACTTAAAGTGAACTCCTAGCAACCAAATACACGCAGACTCTTCTGCTGATTACAAATGAACATATTTTAGAACTGCTGAAACAGCAAGTTCTTTACAGACTCTGATATGAATATATCAACGATTACAAATCAAACAGAGTTTGTAACTCTTCTGGTTTCTTATACAATAAGACTCGATTTCTAATGTAAACCAGAAGGAAAATCTTGAAGGTTAAGAACTGAAAAACTTCAAAGATAGTTCTTTGAGATTTCGAGAAAAGAAGACGACAAAGACTTTATCTGTACCTTTTTCAAATCTGAAATCCCTCTCTGTTCCGTACCTTAGAAAATTCTGATCTGATCTGTAATAAGTCTCTAAACGAATCTGATATGTAAGCCTCTGGATGGATCTGATACGTAAGCCTCTGGACGGATCAGATACGCTCGGATCTGAAATACTCTGATCTGTATGATCTGTAAGATACACCTAGTCCAAAAACTCCTCTGGGTTCGAACATGCGGGACATCCAACATTCTGCAGACATCTTCAATGCATCGTCTGAACGGATCTGAGTCCCCAATTACTTCTAGTCCAAATCTGAATGGATCTGAGTCCCCGATTACTTTTAGTCCAAATCTGAACGGATCTGAGTCCCCGATTACTTCTAGTCCAAATCTAAATGCCTTATATTCAATTCTTTATCTTGTTTGTGTTATCACCAAAAATTATAATTTTACCTTAACAATTTCCCCATTTTTGGTGATGACAAAACTTAGCAGCTTTCGACTTAAAAAGAGACAAAAATAAATTGCTCCAAGTCTTTGCTATATTTTCAATAAGAACGGCTAAGTACAAGAACTGAATAAGAAAATCTCAAGAAAACCATCGGCTAAAACCAGAACTTCTACTTCTACTTCCTCTATGAGATCCACTTCCTCTTTTAGAAGGTTCGTTGCTACTTCCACCACCTCCAGGTCCAGGTCTGCTTTGACTTTCAGGCTACGGACCACTACTACTTCCTTCCCCCTTTTTGTCATCACGCCCTCTATTGATATAGGCAATGATTTCTGAGAGTTGGGCACGAAGAGTAGAGAGGCCCTCCTGAGTTTCCAATGGAAAGCAGTTAGTTCTTGAGTTAGAACAGCCTTCTGAACCTGTACCTCCCTTAGGACGTCATTGATTTGAGCCCTAAAGACCATATCTTGTCGCGAGGTAGATTGTGCGAAAGCAAGCTCAAGTCTTGTTATCTTCTGTTTTTCAGCTTTGAGCTCGTCTATACTTTCTCGAGTCTGCACCTGCTCAAATTAAATCTGATCAATAGATGCTCGGAGCTGTGAATTTGATTCCGTGAAGTCGGTAGATGGAAAAGCAGCAGTTGGCATTTGAATCTGAGGAAGATCTTCTGAAAAATGCATACTAGAATCACTGGAAGAAAATGAGATGGTAGAAGTCGAACTTGAAGAACTTGGACTTGAAGAAGGTTAACTATCTGAGATCTGCTGTACAAAGAAATCAACAAAACCTTCAGCACTCTGACCTTTCTGAAAACAAAAATTCCAGTAGGAATTGTCTCTGTATCCAAATTTGTATCTATGACAAATATATCTGTACAATGATTGACTGAACCCACTGGCTGTAGATGTCCAAAAAGAGAAAACTGAACAACATCTATACAAATCTCTGCCCCGTTCTTCTGAAAAATTGCAGAGTAAGGTCTTCGAGAATTGATGTCCTGGAATGGTTCAATGAAAGCACAAATCGGAAGCATCCACAAACTGCTTCTGAGATAGCTGCTTCTTCTAAATGCTTTGAGTCCCCCATAGTCAAACCTGGGGCTCCCTTAAGTAGAATACAGAGTTGAACTGCAAATCCCCGGGCTTGCTTTGATGAGGGAGTCACCATCTCCTTCAGAATATTGAACAATAATCTGCTCCAATTTATCTTGATTCCACCATGGATGGCTGTCATGAGCAGAAACATTTCGTGTGTTACATCATCAAAAGAACCAGCCTTTGCTGTAACTGTCTTGGCCAAAATATCATTCAACAGACGAAACTCTATCTTCATTTCCTTCTTTTTGCAAGAAGTTTTTATCGGCTCTCCAGTAGCAAAAAAAACTCTCCTTGATTCATTTGTCAAATCGGTAGGCAACTCATTCACAGACGTCGGCCCTTCTTACGGTAGGTCAAAACTGTCCACGAATAGATCTTCTAAGATTTCCACAAACATTCCCTGAAAGGAGCTTATTACTGTATTCTTTCTCACAAAGGCGTTTTCAAAGAAAGCCACTAAATCTCCTTCATAGATATCATCCGAACAACCCAGACGGATATGGGGTCGAGAGACGTTCCGCTTGCCATATCAAAATGACGGGTCTGAGCTTCAGATGAGTACTGAAGTGCCTTTCCAACTGACGGGTCTGGGCTTCATATAAATACTTGAGTGCCTTTCCAACCTATTACTAGTGTTTATTAGCTTGAAAAGCGACATGAGGCTGAGGGAACACAATCGAGGAACGGAATTCATGAGGAAAATGTTTTAATGCAATTTTTAGTTCATTTTGAGCATGAAAGTTTTAATCATACCTTTTAAGCCAAGAAACTATTTTAATTAGAAATATTTTAATGCATGTGCATATATTATGTAGTACTCGTTATACCGCATTTTTGTACTTCTTGAGTCTTTAGACTCACTATGCTTGGATGGTGCAGATGAGGCTGAGATCGAGATTGAGGGACAGGATTCCTGAGCGGATTGCAGTCGGGCTTGGAACCTACTCAGCGACCTCTTGATTTTGCTTAGCATTTTCAGTCATTTTAGTATATGTTGATTTGTTTTGAGAAAAATATATATTTCTTATGCACGAGGATTTTTATGACTTAGACAAGTTTTAGTTATCATGCAAGTTTATTTTATCGTTTAAGACTTTTATTATTCTCTGAAATCTTAAGATAATGGCTTACTATTATTGCTTGATTTACAGATATTCTTATCACCTACCATGTGAGAGTTAGTATTTTAAAAAAAAATATCTAGTATGTTATTTTCTGCACTTAAGATTTCTTTTAAAACAAATATAGTTTAAGAAGTGAGGGATGTCGCAGTTGGTATCAGAGCATGGTTCTGGTTTGGGTTGTGCCTACAGCTGACTGCAAGAAACTCAAGGAATCTCGCCTCGAAGTCCGTAAGTCTTATTGTTTGACTGCTTTATATAATTTTCCAATTACTTCCAGTTCATGTTTATTATTTTGAGATATTTATGTGATTATGTCTTGAGGCTATATGTTTGCATATATTATTTCTTTGAGGAATGTTGAGAATAAGTAGTGAAAATTGTTATAAACCACAGATGCCTCCCATACGACAAGTTAACCCATCTCCACCTCCACCGTTGAGCTCCAGCAAGCAAGTTTGAGCTGGACTTGCGCATATATTGAGACAGAATGCCGGGATTCACAGGCGGCTAGGACTGAGATGCCATATGAGAAGTTTCGCAAGATGGGGCCGCCGGAGTTTATCGTCTCCATCGATCCATTCGTGGCTGAGGGATGGGTCAAGACTTTAGAGACGATCTTTAGGTACATGCGACTGGAGGATGCTGCCCGGGTCAGTTGCGCCATCTTCCAGTTGAAGGATGACTCTGCCCTCTGGTGGAAATGGGCAGAAAAGACAGTGGATGTGGACTCTATGACTTGGGAGGAGTTCAAGAAGATCTTCTATGACAAGTACTTTACGCCGGACGTGTAGGCGAGGCTGAAAAGGGAGTTTAGGAACCTCCGACAGGGAGATATGTCTGTGGCGGAGTATGTGAAAAAATTCGACAGGGGATGCCACTTCTCGCCCCTCATCGCCGATGATCCCGCTGAGAAGTTACAGCATTTCTTGGATGGTTTGAGCCCCACTATTCACAGGGATGTACTGATGTCGGACCCTACAGACTATTCCACGACACTGAAGTGAGCCTTCAGATCCGAGCAGGCAATCAAGGATCTGCATGCTGAGGCGCAGAGGAAGAGGCCCTTCCAGGCACAGCATCATCAACAGCAGCAGACCAAGAGGCCGTTCACTGGGCCACCTAGACCTCAAGGCCAGGGTCAGTATATAATCATTTAAGAATTTATCAATTTCTGCAATTTTATTAATGGATGATCTTGTTAGGGACATCGAAGCCAGCGGCGAAGCCCGCTTCTTCTGGAAGACCCCAAGGACAACATGATCCAAGGCCTGTGGCTCAGACGGACAAACCCACATGTCCGACTTGTGGGAAGCAGCATTCCAGGAAGTGCTTGATGGGAGCCGGGGTCTGCTTCAAGTGCAAGTAGCCGGGCCACTTGTCTTTCGAGTGCCCACAATTGAATAAGCCTACCACCGGGAGAGCTTATGTGATGCAGGCAGAGGAGGCTGACCCAGACACTACGCTTATCACAGGTAACCTTGCGCTTATGTTACGAATTTTGAGGATTTAGATAGTAGATCTGTGATATTATTGAATATGAGTTGAACCTGATTTATGAATAGTGTGATTAGTGTCCTATGCATGTGTTATTTATGCCGCAGGTAGGGTAGTTGTATTAGGAGTAGCTACAGGGCCTTATTCGATTCAGGGGCGACAAATTCTTTTATTTCTGAGGAGTTTGTGCGGCGTAAGAATGTTGCCCAGGAGAGTTTTGCAGGAGGTTTATTGGTGACGATTCCCTCAGGAGAGGAAGTATCTACTGCTAACGTCGTCCAGAATCTTGATTTGATGATGCAAGGCAGGACTTTTCACGCCAATTTGATCGTGTTTCCGATGCAGGAATTCGATATTATTCTCGGGATGGACTGGCTGGCAGAGAATCAGGCGATTGTTGACTTCCAGTGCAGAATAGTGCATCTTAGACCTCCTTGTTGGATCTGTTTTGACAGATCCTGATTAAGTTTTGAATTACACAAAACCTGTTATTGTGTTTCTAACAATTCCACTTAAGCGTACAGGTTTTAGGAACGAATAATACGATCAGCAGCAGCTATATCTGTCCAGCAGGTGGTTCACGACATTATCGATCAGCAGATGGTTTGGTGTTCATGGAATCGGCAGTTGAATTAGCAATGGAGACGTCCAGAGTTATTCAGCTGTTCGTAATCAGGCGGAGGCCAAGAAATCAGCTGTAGCATGATAATCCAGCTGGAACGATAACAACCAGCTGAAGAGCTAAAGAGCGAAGTGAACCAGCTGGAACAAGAATTGAGAAGCTTGCTGGAGAAATCTATCGAAGAAGAAGATGCGCAAGTTACTGTTGACAAATCTGTTAGCAGTAGCAATTATAAGTACTGTCGATGAATCTATCAACAGTCGCTATTCAAGAAGCAAGAAGCTACGAAGAATCACGAGCTGGAGGTGGAGCGATAAAGAGATCAGCTAGAGCGTAAAGTGTAGATGACATCATCAGTGACGTCATCATTCAGCAGGAAGCTAAAGTGATCAGCAGATGAAGATTCAGTAGATGAGAAGAGATGCTCTAGATATGGAATGAGCTGTGATGACATCAGCCTTGATGTCATCACAATCAGCATATGGCTATCAGCAGATGAAGCGAAGCGCGGAAGATGATGCGACGTCGAGTTGGAGATTCAGCAGATGGATTAGTGCTGATGACGTCATCGGTGACATCATCATATTCAGCAGATGCTATTTGGAGATAGCGATTGCAAAACGATGTCGTTTACATAAGTTGATACGACAGCGTTTTGCTCTTGCGCTAAAGATTCAGTAGAAAGACTTTGCGTTGATATTTCAGCAGTCGAAGCTACAGAAGATTCAGTCACAACGCAAAGATTTCCAGACGCAATGTTTTGAGCATCCAGTCGCAAGAAATCCAGGCGCAAATAATTGTAGAAGTAGCAAAGCGCAGCAGTTGAAGAAAGAATCAGCAGCGAAGCAGTTGACAACTTACGAAGAATTATCAAAGATGAATGTCAACTGCTGAGCTCAATTCAAATGGCGAAAGCGACAAGAAGCCTGCAAAAGAAAAGGACACAAGTACTATTCTCCTGTTGGTACTTTACAGAGGAGCGTTGCACTAAAATAGAAATAAGACAAGATAGCCATATGAAGCGCTGAACAGATTTGGAAGCTATCCAACGGGAAGAATTTCTACAGAGGCTATATATTCGAGGCAACGCCAATTGAAGAAGAGTTCGTGAATTAGAGAGGTTGGTCACTGTGAAGATATAGTAGAGAACTAGTCAAATGCACAGTGCACCAATAGAGGGAAAAATGAAGAGATAGACGAAGCAATCGACCGCCATTAGAGAAGAGCTTTCACGAGAGTTGATTGCTAAGTCTAGTTTAGCTTGTTAGAGCTTGTCCCTCGTGTGTGAGAAAAACAGAGAGTTTGAGAGCTACAATGTATCAATCTCACACACCCGGATTCATTCACATCTGTTTGTGAATGAATCTCGAAATATGTTTACAGTTCCCGTCCAAGCATGAAGACGTAAAACTCTTGTGTATGTAGTCAGTCACACAGCTGCGGCTGTTTGTGCATTTGAGGAGTCTAGGAGTTCTCACAGCTGCTGGTTGTGGGATTGGTCTGTACACGCAGTTGTAAGATCAAATCTTCTAGTGGAGCCTTCCGAGGTGGAAGAAGGGGAGATGTAGGATATTGATATCCGAACTTCCATAAACAAACCTGCTGAGTATCGTGTTCTTCATTCAGTTTTTACTTAGCACGCATACACGTTTACAGTTCAGCAGTTGCTTGTACTTAGCATACGCATAAACAGAATTCAGCACTTAGCATCGCATTTCAGCAGCACACAAGCACAAGTCTCGAACAGATTTATGTTGCACATAAATCTGTTTGAGTTGTTTTAAAATATAGGATTCAGTTCTGGTATTTTCCGCATGATTTTTAAATCATACCAGATCTGTCTCCGGTGCTCTGTTTATTGTATATGTTCAAGAACAACGAGCTATTGCAGCTCAAGAATTAGCAGCGCGCAAAATTTTAATTGCTCATTTTAAACAGCGGATGCTACTATACACGCAGTTGTAAGATCAAATCTTCTAGTGGAGCCTTCCGAGGTGGAAGAAGGGGAGATGTAGGATATTGATATCCGAACTTCCATAAACAAACTTGCTGAGTATCGTGTTCTTCATTTACTTAGCACGCATACACGTTTACAGTTCAGCAGTTGCTTGTACTTAGCATACGCATAAACAGAATTCAGCACTTAGCATCGCATTTCAGCAGCACACAAGCACAAGTATCGAACATATTTATGTTGCACATAAATCTGTTTGAGTTGTTTTAAAATATAGGATTCAGTTCTGGTATTTTCCGCATGATTTTTAAATCATACCTGATCTGTCTCCGGTGCTCTGTTTATTGTATATGTTCAAGAACAACGAGCTATTGCAGCTCAAGAATTAGCAGCGCGCAAAATTTTAATTGCTCATTTTAAACGGCGGCTGCTAGGTTTCTTTTTGATCCTTATTTTAAACGGACCAACAAGTGGTATCAGAGCTGTTTCAAAGTTAAAACTCCTGCTGTTTTGTTGTTTTGTTGAAACAGTGTAGGGAGAGCTTTCATTTTAAATATGGGAAGACCAGCAGTTCAATCTCTTTTTGATTCCCACAAAAAGGGAGAGAATTGTTAGAACATGTATTGTTTATTTGAGGTTTTGTGTAAATCAAAAAGGGAGAGATTGTTGGATCTGTTTTGACAGATCCTGATTAATTTTTGAATTACACAAAACCTATTATTGTGTTTCTAACAATTCCACTTAAGCGTACAGGTTTTAGGAACGAAGAATACGATCAGCAGCAGCTATATCTGTCCAGCAGGTGGTTCACGACATTATCGATCAGCAGATGGTTTGGTGTTCATGGAATCGGCAGTTGAATTAGCAATGGAGACGTCCAGAGTTATATCAGCTGTTCGTAATCAGGCGGAGGCCAAGAAATCAGCTGGAGCAAGATAATCCAGCTGGAACGATAACAACCAGCTGAAGAGCTAAAGAGCGAAGTGAACCAGCTGGAACAAGAATTGAGAAGCTTGCTGGAGAAATCTATCGAAGAAGAAGATGCGCAAGTTACTGTTGACAAATCTGTTAGTAGTAGCAATTATAAGTACTGTTGATGAATCTATCAACAGTCGCTATTCAAGAAGCAAGAAGCTACGAAGAATCGCGAGCTGGAGGTGGAGCGATGAAGAGATCAGCTAGAGCGTAAAAGTGTAGATGAAATCATCAGTGACGTCATCATTCAGCAGGAAGCTAAAGTGATCAGCAGATGAAGATTCAGCAGATGAGAGCCGATGATCCCGCTGAGAGGTTACAGCATTTCTTGGATGGTTTGAGCCCCACTATTCGCAGGGATGTACTGATGTCGGACCCTACAGACTATGCCGTGGTACTGAAGAGACCCTTCAGATCCGAGCAGATGATGAAGGATCTGCATACTGATGCGCAGAGGAAGAGGCCATTCCAGGCACAACATCATCAACAGCAGCAGACCAAGAGGTCGTTCACTGTGCCACCTAGACCTCAAGGCCATGGTCAGTATATAATCATTTAAGAATTTATCCATTTCTGCAATTTTATTAATGGATGATCTTGTTAGGGACATCAAAGCCAGCGGCGAAGCCCGCTACTTCTGGAAGACCCCCCAAGGACAACAGGCTCCAAGGCCTGTGGCTCAGACGGACAGACCCACATGCCCGACTTGTGGGAAGCAGCATTCCGGAAAGTGCTTGATGGGAGCCGGGGTCTGCTTCAAATGCATGCAGCCGGGCCACTTGTCTTTTGAGTGCCCGCAACTGAAGAAGCCTACCACCGAGAGAGCTTATGTGATGCAGGCAGAGGAGTCTGACCCAGACACTACGCTTATCACAGGTAACCTTGCGCTTATGTTACGAATTTTGAGGATTTAGATAGTAGAGCTGTGATATTATTGAATAGGAGTTTAACCTGATTTATGAATAGTATGAATAGTGTCCTATGCATGTTTTATTTATGACGCAGGTAGGGTAGTTGTATTAGGAGTAGCTACCAGGGCCTTATTCGATTCAGGGGTGACGAATTATTTTATTTCTGAGGAGTTTGTGCGGCGTAAGAATGTTGCCCAGGAGAGTTTGCAGGAGGTTTATTGGTGACGATTCCCTCGGTAGAGGAAGTATCTACTGCTAACGTCATCCAGAATCTTGAGTTGATGCTGCAAGGCAGGAATTTTCACGCTAATCTGATCGTGTTTCTGATGCAGGAATTTGATATTATTCTCGGGATGGACTGGCAAGCAGAGAATCAGGCGATTGTTGACTTACAGTGCAGAATAGTGCATCTTAGACCTCCTGGAGAGGAAGCATTTGATTTCGTGGCAGCACGGAGCACGAGGAAGCCACGTCTTATTTCATTCTTGCAGGCAAGGAAGCTTGTTGATGACGGCTGCCCATCATTCTTAGCCAGCATTACAGCGACTACGGCACAGGATGGACCTTCTATTGCTGATGTGGAGGTTGTTAGGGAGTATGCCGACGTATTCCCCGATGATGTTTTTGGGATCCCACCAGATCGAGAAGTGGAGTTTTCTATTGAGTTTCTGCCTGGTATAGTGCCGATATCTAAGGCACCGTATTTTCTTGCACCTACCGAGATGAAGGAATTAAAGGAGCAAATTCAGGAGCTGCTAGATAAGGGATTCATTCGCCCCAGTTTCTCACCATGGGGTGCCCAGTCTTATTTGTGAAGAAGAAGGACGGCAGCATGAGACTCTGTATCGACTACCGTGAGCTGAATTCGATAACTATCAAGAACAAGTACCCATTGCCGAGAGTGGAGGATCTATTT
Source organism: Dorcoceras hygrometricum (assembly GCA_001598015.1). NCBI lineage: Eukaryota > Viridiplantae > Streptophyta > Magnoliopsida > Lamiales > Gesneriaceae > Dorcoceras > Dorcoceras hygrometricum. The sequence continues at coordinate 34,267 of KQ995399.1, forward strand.
GATCAGTTGCATGGAGCTTAGATATTCTCTAAGATAGACCTTCGCTCTAGCTATCATCAGTTGAAAGTGAGGGAGGCATATGTGCATAAGACGGCTTTCAGGACTCGTTATGGCCACTACGAGTTCTTGGTGATGCCCTTCGGGTTGACGAATGCACCAGCGGTCTTCATGGATCTCATGAACCGTGTATTTCAGCCATATCTGGATCAGTTCGTCATCATATTCATCGACGATATTCTCATATATTCTCGGAGGAGGGAGGAGCATAGATCATCTGAGGACAATACTTGGAGCCCTGAGGGAGCGCCAGTTATATGCAAAGTTCAGTAAGTGTGATTTCTGGCTAGGGAGAGTGGCGTTCCTTGGGCATATCATTACCAGTAGTGGAGTAGAGGTGGATCCATCCAAGGTTGAGGCAGTCAGAGAGTGGGCTATACCGAGAAATGCAACTGAGATCCGCAGTTTCCTTGGTTTGGCAGGATATAATCGAAAGTTCATCAAGGGCTTTTCATTTATTGCAGTGCCATTGACTGCGCTGATGAAGAAAAATGCCAGATATATTTGGAGTCCAGAGTGTCAACAGAGCTTTGATACTTTGAAACAAGCTCTCATAATAGCGTCTGTATTATCTATGCCATCGGGGCAAGGAGATTTTGTGATTTACACGGACGCATCGAAGCTAGGCTTAGGCGCTGTACTGATGCATAATGTAGATCCCGATGCATGTAGGAGTCGATGCATCGTTGTCGAGGATTCACCGCTCGCAGACATGCGTGGATATCTTATGCTATCTGAGGGGATAATAGTGTATAAATCTCTGGCCAGAGTACTAGAAGTGTTTTAGGTAAATGTTTTTATCTAGTTACACTCGCGATGTCACTATTCGATCTCCAAGATGTATGCATAGCTATCGGATCTTTAGCGACTCTCGATTTACCAATGATCGTTGATCTGATCGGGATATATGGATTGAAAGGACCGTACTGTATGCTAACCACGACCAACTGGTTCTTGCAGGCACTATCAGTGATACCTAGGGGATCATGGGGCGATGTTGCTAGACGCTCTTACCATGATCCGTTGGGCAAGTCCGGGATTGTGATTCCGGAGACAAAATGGTTGTGGGCCCACGACTAGCTGTATCCCTGAACCATTGAGGGTCACACAAGTACTGGATTCGAGATTCCCGCACGGATACTCAGCTCAATGTGTTGAGCATGAGAAGAGGATTTTGGGGAGTGCGACTTCCTAAAAGTCAACAGGGGTCAAATCATGATTTCTCGATGTTGAGGGGAAAAACGGTCATTTTGCACTGGGGTTCTGAAAAATGGTTTTTCAGATCATA